>CM062391.1:22564568-22758200 GCA_031304145.1 Cardiospermum halicacabum | reverse complement strand
CTAAAAAGCCCCAAGTCCAACATTCTCCCACTCACACAAGAGAGGCATAGCCCACTAAGGACCGTCAAGACTTAAACAGAGAAAACACGCGTCGATCAATCAATTGGTTTTATACGACAAATAACAGGGGTGACCAAATGAACTAGTTTCTTTAATAAAGAACAATCTCGAAATTCACTTCGTATCCCAGATTACCATGGTTTGAATTCACTTCAGACATGTTCAGTCCCAAACGAACCAATATTCTGAAAACTTCGAAGTACTTCTAATCACAATTTTGTTCCCAAGAACCACAGTCCGCTAGCGTATGATTTAAAGAGTGTGAAAACAATCAGAGTCTTCAAATTCGCTCTTGTCCCAAAAGTCGATGAAAGTAACCGACATCACAGTCATGTCACATAGGCTGAATTTACCGTAGCCATAGAAAGACACGCCAATGACATAGTCATTACCCCAACACTTCGGATACAAAAGAGATTGTACTAAGGATAAATAAATATGAGACTTTGCACGATAAGGAGTAGGGACTGTTCTCAAACTTATCTCCCATAGGGTCAACTTATAGCTCGCACGGTGTAAAAGCATGCGCGACAATGAACCTTGCCTCTAAATTAGGCGCGTATGTCTATTTATTATATTTAATTGTCGGGACGATAGCACAAAGTTATTCCTCAGACTTGATCACTCCCATTTTCCAAGTGCGATGACTCAAAAGTCTAGTCTAGCTGGTCAGGTCTCATGATTGTGGTTCTCATGAGTGATTCTCAATCCATTTTGGAGAATCTCATCTTGATGACCACGTCAAGGCAATCATTTTATACACCCCTCTTAGTTCGTGAAACGCCTAATCAGAACACGAGTGTATAGATCTCATCTTGCATTATCACCAGATAACCAAGGCAACTACGCGTGCAAGTGCGCAAGTCTCTCAAACCTGACGACATACTCTCAGATGAATTAGCTCTCTATATGCCAGAAACACATAAAGATAAACAATTATCATTAAAACATAGACATAACAATCCAAGACATTACAATCTATATAGACCCAAAGACCTAGAATGCTTGACAAAAACATCTCTAGTCACAGCCTTTGTAAATGGGTATGCTACCATATCATGTGTAGATATATATTTGACTATTACATGCTTCTTTGTGACTATATCCCTGACAAAGTGGTACTTAGTCTCTATGTGCTTAGACTTACTGTAATATTTAGCATCCTTAGTGTAGGCAATAGCTGCATGACTATCACAATATACAGTGACTAGCTTTGGCTCACTCTTAGTTAGATTAAGGTCATCTATAAACCTTTTGAGCCAAACAGCTTCCTGCATAGCCACCGAGCAGGCTACAAATTCTGCTTCCATGGTGAACAATGCTATGCAAGTCTGCTTCTTGCTACTCCAGGAGATTACTCCATGACACAGAATGAAGGCATAATCGGAAGTTGACTTCCTCTCATCAAAGTCGCCACCCAATCAGCGTCAGTGTAACCCACTAGATGATTTTCACCACCTTGGTAACATAGAGCATAATCTGAGGTTGCTTTTAGATATGCTAGAATTCGTTTCACAGCAATCCAATGCTTTTGTCCTAGATTAGATTGATACCTGCTTACAAGTCCTACTACATAGCAGATATCGGGCCTTGTATACAACATAGCATACATCAAGCTGTCGATGGCATTTGGATATGGAAATTTCTGCATCTTCTCACGCTCTTACGGAGTTTTAAGACACATCTCAAGAGTCAAAGTCTGCCCTTTTGTAATGGGTGTGTCCATAGGCTTGCAACTAGCTATATGGAAACGTTCAAGGATCTTTTGAATGTAGAGCTCTTGCGATAAAGCCAATAGCCTCTTTTCGATCCCTTGAAATCTTGACTCCTAATATATAGGCAGCCTTACCCATGTCCTTCATCTCAAAAGTTGTCGATAACCAATTCATCGTTGACAACAGAATGTCCTTGTTGTTACAAGCCAAGAGAATGTCGTCTACATATAATGATAGTAACACAAAACCGTCACTGGACTTCTTCACATAAACGCAATGGTCTTCTTGTGTCATTTGGAAACCATATGACATCACTGAGTCATGAAATCTCAAGTACCATTGCTAGGAGGATTGTTTGAGTCCATAAATGGACCTCAAGAGTTTACACACTTTCTTTTCTTTGCCTTTAGTTATAAAACCCTCAAGTTGTTCCATATAAATCGCTTCCTCCAGTCGTCCATTGAGGAAAGCGATCTTGACATCCATTTGATGCAATTCCAAGTCCATATGTACGACTAAGGCCAAGATTAGGCGAATAGAATCGAATCTCACTACCGGTAAGAACGTCTTCTCATAATCTATGTCCTCTTGTTGGGTATAGCCTTTTGCCGCCAATCTCGCCTTGAATCTCTCGATCGAACCATTAGTCTTCCATTTAACGTGAAGGACCCGGTTATTTCTGATGGCTCTACGTTTTGGCGGTAAGTCAACCAAGTCCCAGACATGGTTACTTTTCATCAATTTCATTTCCTCTTCCATGACTTTCATCCGTAGATCCTTGGCGGGTGAATTGAGAGCTTCTTTCACGTTCTTTGGTTCATCACCATCGTGTGAAGCCATCATGAACGTTTCCCCTTCAATCTCATAACGTCATGGGAATGGAGACTGTTCTACTTATTTTAGTCAATGACTCAGGCATCGAAGGATCAGGAATCCGTGTGCTCCCACTGTCATGTACCAGTTGAGCTGATTCTTCAAGCACTTGTTCACTCCCACTAGGATTGATATCCATCTATGAAGGAACTAAGTCCTGTGATTCATTTTGTTCAAAGAAGGAAGTCTTTCTTTCTACTTCACCATCTTGGGGAATTCATTCTCAAGGAACACAACATCACGTGGCTCTAATTCAGAAATGGTACCATCTAAATTTTCTCCTATTAGTACATATCCTTTGGATTGCTCGGGATATCTTATGAAAATACATCTTTTACCACTCGCACCTAGCTTCCATATGGACTAGAAATATCATGTACATAACACGCGCACCCCCAGGATCGCATATAGGAGAGGTCAGGTTTTCTACCTGTCCATAACTCATAGGGTGTAGTAGTCACTAGTTTCGTTGGAACCTTATTTAATATGTGGGTCGTTGTTAGAAGTGCATCTCCCCAATAAGATATTGGGAGATTTGCTTGTGCCATCATTGATATTACCATTCTTACAGTATTCTATTCCTCCTCTCGGCAACTCCGTTTTGCTGTAGGGTCCTAGGAATAGTCAACTATCTCACTATACCTTTCTCCTGACACAACGTCTTAAATTGGCCAGATAGATACTCTCGGCCTCGGTCAGTGCGTAGCACTTTGACAGTCCTCTCTAGTTGATTCTCCACCACAGCCAAAAATTTTCCAAAGCAATCTAACGCCTCAGACTTATGGGAGATTAGATAGACTATACCGAAATGAGTGAAGTTATCTATGAAGGTAATGAAATATGATGCACCACTTCTAACCCTAACATTCATAGGTCCATATGTGTCTGAATAAACTATCTCGAAAGGAAAAGTGGCCCTATTTTCCTTTCCAAAAGGTTTTCTAGTGGCCTTCCCAGCTAGACAATGATTACAGGCTGGCAACTCGATCTTATTATAAGATCTTAAAATCCCCTCTTTTGCCAACTGTTCATTCTATCTTGTCCTATATGACCAAGTCTAGCATGCCAAATGAAAATATCAATATCACCAGATGTAACAAGAGTAAAACTAGTATCATTATCAACATAAGAAGAGTTCTCATAATTATCAATGCAAAGATAAATAAATCCATCAGCCATTCGTCCAGAACCAATAAAAACATAGTCATAATACAAACTTAAAACTTTTGATTCAAACACTAGTTTATATCCTAAAGTCATTAAAATAGAGACTGAAACGAGACTATGTCTAATCTCAGGAGCGTAGAGGACATCATGTAGTAGTAAAACGTGGCCACTTTGCATCCTCAGTTTGCAAGTGTCGATCCCTTTTTCTTCAAATCGTGAGTTGTTCCCCACATATATCCATCTAGTACCACGCGGTATGCGTTGGTACTCTACAAATTCTCCTCTATCTCTAGCTTCATGGTTGGTGGCCCCTAAGTCTACAATCCACATAGAATAAGACTCGGCAAGCAAAACGGTGCTAGAAACAAAAGCATTAGACATATTAAGATCAGAATAGGATTCCCCTTTCATCGTCTCGGTACAATCATGAGCGAAGTATCCCATTTTGTTACAATTGTAACACTTGATCTTGCCCATGTCTATCTTCTGCCCCTTTCCACGACTGGCCTTCTTTCGAGGGTTTTTGGTCCCCGGGCATAATAGGATTCCTCGAATCCTTATCTTTCTTGCTGCCCTTATTACCCTTCTTGCCCTTAGCATTATTGCCCCGACGCACATTAGAATCAGCCATGTAAAGCTGACCACAGGATTTAGTCGCCTCTAGGCGCTCGTCCTCAAGTTCTACATGACGGGAGATATCATCAAACATTTTGATGTTATCATTATGTGTCATATTTATCTTCCTATTTTCTCAACTATTTGGGAGGGACCTTATCACTGCCTGCACTTGTTGCTCGTCCGTTAGGACATGACCAACTGATTTCAACTCGCAGATCATGTTAGCCATCTCACGAAGATGTTGGCGTATAGTATGATCACCATGCTTGCGATAAGTATCAAACTGAATCGTCAGTTGTCGGAGCTTGGTGGTTGAAGTCCAACCATATTTGTCCTTGAGTGCTACCCACATAGCCTGTGCAGTGTGGTAATCCTGAAAAAGTACACATTAAATCATCAGCCATACTCGACAATATAATGATGCGCGCAATGCTATTCTTGCACTTCCAGGACAAATAGGCGTCCATATCACGCATTGCTTGTGCAGTTGAACATGCACTGGTTTGATCATCGTGTTCGAAAAGGTCTCGAGAGCTTCTTGCTCCTCGAGGTTATACTAGATCTTGCGATGCCAGATATCGTAATTGTCTCCATTGAGTTTGTCACTCTTGTTCAACTCAGCGACAATAGATTTAGTAGCATAAGCCATCACTAACAAACACCAAAAAAACACATAAGACCATCTACGTTTAATTTAGCATAATCATCCGATAATCATATAAATGCACTAGATAAAACAATCAGAAACTTATCAAATCAATCTGAGGGAGAATCAAAGAAGATAGGCAGTCTACCCAATCACCATCCTTATCCTCGAATGTCATTAACTCGTTAATCATGCAGTGTGCAAACAATTCTAAGGATGCAAGCCTAAAACATCAAATTATTCAGCAACCAATGAATAATCATAAAGAATTCATGTTAAAAAAATATATATCTATATTATATGAAATAAAAACTGCATACTAAACAGTTTTAAATAAACATGAATAACTCTAAAAAAATATAGTCTATGGATAGTCCTCTGGGTCCCAATCGGAAGGTGTGAGAGGGGTGTACTCTGGCTCAGTAATCACACTATCACCATCCTGAGTCTCATCAGGTATCTCAGGTTCGTCGCCATCTAAATCGACAACTGCCATCTCTTCGTCACCATTCCACATGGCGACCTCTTCCTCCACTCCAGCCCATTGGGCTTCTTCCTCCTCTTCACTATCCCACTAGGGGATTTTCCCTTTTACACCATTCCATTGGGTGACATCTACCACAGGTTCGATCTCATTTTCGAACTCATCATATGACTCATTTTGCTGCTTCAACTCAGCTTCAGCAGCCGCTTGCTGCTCCGTAAGTATGTTATCCATAAAGTTGATGTTCTCTCCAGGCACATAAGCTCCATGCACATGCGAAAACGGCGGAGGTGCAGGAGCTTGAGAAACCGGGTATTGCTCAAGAGGAGGAGGAACAAAAGCTTGAGCAACCAGATGATGCTCATGATACATTGGGACCGCTGGATGAACTATCGGAGGATGTTGCGGAGGCGGTGGACCGTAATAATGTCCCACCGGAGGGCGTCGATAGGGAATAGGGTTTGTCCATCTAAATCCCATCGGCTGATGTGGAAGTGCAGGTGGTGGAGCAGCTGGATGCTGCTGCTAGACTGGATAAGAACGTCCATAAGGAAGCGGTGGCATAATCATGTGAGGAAGTTCAGGAGGCAAAATGTGAACGATGGCCGGTGATAGGTGCCTATTTGAATACAGAGCAGCCCTCTCAGTGGGGACCCAGAAGTCATTGTCCACAACATAACCATATCTGTGAGCCATAACCTGTATAAGATAATCAAATGCACATGCCATAAGCATGCAAACGACATTAGAAAAATGAATAATAAAAAATTGCCTTCATAAATAGAAAATAATATTTAAAAAAATTTCCACAAAATTGCATGCTAAACAACTCAACAATGGTATAAAATGTTAGGCATAAATAAAATAAAAAACCAAAAATTTGGGAGAAAAAAATAATTTTTTTGTTTGAAAATATATAAATATATTTTTTTGGTTGCCAATGGCAGCGCGTGGCGGTCACGCGCCGCCAAAGGTCGGCGGTTGACCGGCGACGCGCTGGCTACACGGGCCAGCGCGTGGCACACCGAGATGTCGCAGCGTCAGCTGCACAGTCAGCCTTTCGGGCTGACGTGGCTGCCACACAGGCTGCCGTTCAGTGCTTCTTAACCGGTGACGTGAGTGGTGTTTCCAAGAGATTCGCCGCCGATCGATTGACAGTAATTTTTCGTTCATTGTTTTAGCTTATTTTTGTATGTTGATTGCGTAGTATGCCTATAGGATCAACATTGGTATAAGAGTCAGGTTATATTATTGTTGTTGGTCGTAGTGATTTTAGCATTGTTATTTTTGCATGAATAGAATGTAAACTAAGTGCTGAAAATTGAATATTGCATGTGATTTTCGTGGCTATTTTTAAGCTTTAATTAATTGCATGAAATGTTTTCATATGCAAATTATGTATCGTTGGATTCATCTTCAAATAACGAATCCGTCGATATATAATATGAATTTTTTCGATTAAAAACGTAGGAGTTATGGCCTTCCGAATTTTGGGGACAGATTTAAACAAATCTGACCCAAAACAGAACTAATGGTTTATTTTTGAGAAACAATGCTCAGTCAAAGCAGTGGAGAGTGGATTTCACCACCGACGAGTGGTGTCCCGAAGATGACAAACGACGACACGGCTGAAAAGAGGATGCCGAGAGGAGCAGACGGCAGTCGCCCCGACCATCAGCACACCACGACAACGCGGCGCGTGGGACGCATGCGCCAGGTGGGCGCGTGAGGCGCAAAGGGGCGGCTTTCTCCTGCGTCAACATCCCAGTCAGCGTTTATCAGATTACAATCTTACTATCCATTACTTAATGGACAAGTAAGTGACTTGGACTGGGCCTTTGTTGGGTGGACCAATCACCCAGGCCCAATGGCCCCAAGCCCACATCAATATAAGGCTTGAGCCAATCCACTAAAAAGCCCCAAGTCCAACAGGAAGAATTATGCATGCATGATACAATGAATCAAATATATTGGAATTGATGTTTACGATAATTGATAATTGACGTGAGGATGTAAAATATTGGGGTTGATGTTTGATGAGAATGCAAAATTAATAGTCGACGAAATTAAAATTATCAAGAGTATTTTATGGAGAGTTGATTTGAATTAACTAAGATATAGTTTAGTTACATAATTTTTTTTAGGAAAAAGTTTCAAGCATCGCGATAATTAAATTAGTTGAACATACTAAGTGTATGTTTGGCACTAGATGTTACATTAGATGTTGAGTTAGCGATTGAAGTAGCAATTAGCTGTTAGCTGTTAAATTAGATGTCAAAGTAGCGATTTGGCATGAGCGTTTGGTAATAAAAATTAGATGTTGAAGTAGCTGTTAGATGTAAAATTACGTAAACAATACAATATATTATTTTTTTCTTATAATATAATTTATTAGTATTAGTATTCATTTTTAAACAATTTTTTCTTTCAAAATTTTTAATTTAAAACCAACCATCCTCTAGTTATCAACAAATTAAAAAATAAATAAAATAAATACTAACTAAAAAAGTTATTTAAAGATTTTAATCATATTTAATAAATAAAAATATTATTAAAATTAACTAATTTAGTATAAATAAAAGCCTTTAATATTACTAAGGGTAGTTTAGTAATACTCATAAATTGATAAGGGTAAAATGGGAGCTTTTTGATTAGCAATTTGTGGAAAGCTACTTGAAGTAGCGTTCTGAAAATCGCTAATTAAAAATCTAATCGCTAATCAAAAAGCTTCTCCCAAACGGTTACATTGCCAAATCGCTAATGAAAATCTAATCACTACTTAAAAATCTACTTACCAAACACACACTTGATTGATGTGTAGTTGATTAATTAAATATATTTTTTATTTTGTTAAATATTATAATTAAATCAATAATTTTTCTGGTTGAATATATACAAGTAGCAATTAGTGTAATACACTATTTTACTTAAATCCCAAATTGTCACAGTGGTTTAGTGTTATTTTGTGGTTGAATCTTTCTAGTTGTTATTAAAGTTACTGATATGTCAGGGGAAGATTTCAAAGTGCCGGGCAAAATAAGTCTAATACGTTAAGAGAGATTGTTATTAGTCTACAGAATAACCCTTTTTTTTTAAATTGATATTATTTATTTTTAAAATTATGATCAACAAATATTTTATTTGATTAAATTTATAATTTTTTCAATCGAATCCACTATTAAAATCCTTACATTTCCAACCAGTAATTGCGAGATTAAAACTTAGTACCGTTTAATAGGGATTGATCGAACTTTCCATTTACTTAAGTAAGCCAAAATTTATTATTGACAGATTCCACATGGGTCACCTTCAAATTTTATAGAAAATTAACGTTGACGGGTTACTTTCTATCTCATGGTAAATAAAAATAATAACAATTATTATTATTATTATTATTATTATTATTATTATTAATATTGTCGCGATAGTCAAACCATTTTATAACTATAATTCTTTATAATAGCATTTCACTTTAATTGTCAATTTTTCTTTAGAATTGATTTTTTTTTTTATTTTAATTATCAAAAAAAACAATTTGCCTATAACAGTAATATTGTAATTTGAATATAATACTATGTGTAAAACTCATCCTCTATAATGGCTTACTCAATTATAATATATTATTTTTTTAATAAAATAATATAAAAAAATTGAAGAGTTTAAATAACTATTATTAAAAAGTATAGTTTCAAAGATGTTGACTATCTTTTAATTAAAATTTTGATTGAAATTTTTTGAGAAAAACCCTAATTGATTGTAAGAATAAACTATGCTAACCTAATTTAGAAATATGCAGAAAATATTCAATCGCAAATGTAATAGATAATAACAAATCTAAAGAAAGAGTAAACCTACAGATTTACATAGTTCCCCAAATTGCATGTCCATCCACGAAGGGCGCCGATATTATTATAAAGATGGAATAGTACACACTTACATACCCAACACTCAATAATGAATAACTCATACTCTCACTAATCATTAAAATGTTTCCCCGGACAAGTGTTTCGCTCTCTCACGACCCCTCACTTATTGAACTTTTGAAACCAATGCTTGAATGATGTAGACCAGTCTACTTCAGAAGAGATGTAATTTTGTCTACTTTAAAATCTGTCACCACAAAAACCTGGTAACACCATCTTAAGTTTATATAACTTAAGGTAAACCTATTGGAACGAAGTATTACAAAGCTCATAACCATGGCTTCGACATGACTAGGGACCATCCCAACAAATATCCCCTTCCTGATTATGTTGAGGGATACACCAAAATGGCGATCTCCTTGCAAACTTCAAGCTTCTCTTGGCAATATCTTGGTAACATATTAGACCCATTAAGATCAACATGAACTTCTTTAGATTTATCTCACTGTCATTTATGACATCCTTGATCTCATGATACCTAGCACCTTCTAATTAGTCCTAACCTTTGAATAATCCCGATAGGTGCTTGACAGATTCAACTGTAGATTTCTTTAAGAATTAGGAAGACCTATGGTCATATCTAACAAATCAACAAAGCGTGTTAATTAATCCATGATCACAACTCCACACAGCACGATGTATCACACTGTTTGCTACTTCTATTTACTCAATTAAACGATTACATATTTCATTTTGCTAACTAGCAGAGTATTTAACTTAATAAATCAATTAACCGGACCAATTAACTAATCAAATAAATAAATATATTTAGCCAAAACCATGAATTACAGTGAAGTAATGAATGCTGCAAAAATAAATACTAAAGTGCAAATCTCAGAACATAAATAATAAAACTAATCAACTTTACTAGATTATAGTAACTTAGCTAGCTATGATCGTTGTTATCATCATCGTTATAAATTGTACATTCAAACTAAAGAAACATAGAAGAATAAGAACCTAGAATGAAACTAGAATCAAAATTATAATTGAACCTCCCTTATTTTTCATCAGAAAACAATATAGATATTAAAACTAGACACTAAAGACGTGGAAAGTAAAGGAAGAAACCATAAAATCTCCTAAAAAATCTAAATAAGAAATTAAAGTTCAAATATGAAATAAATGATCCTTTCCAAAACTAATAATAGGTCTTCATCTATTATTTGACTTTTGTTTGATTTATAATTCCTCTAATTTACTAGTAGAAAATAACCCTTTAGGAACGGTGACAAAACCGTTCCATTGCATCTTTACCATTCTCATAAAATATGGGATTGATTCTAATATGATATGGAACGCATATGAAACCGTTCTATATACAACCATTTCCTTAGGTTTAGGAAACGGTTTTTGTTAATATACGTAATAGTTAAACAAAACCGTTGTTAATGGTGTATGCTTTTGAGTGCAGTTTAAATTAACACATTTAAGAATAGTTTTTAGGGGTTTTTTTTAAGAACACTTAAAATTAACCCTACTTAAAATGGTATTTAGGGGTTTTCAGGAACAGTTTATGCTTATATGAAGGAACGGTTAGAATGGATTTGAGTACGATTGAGAGGTTTTATTGGAAACGGTTTTTACAAAATTTTTAGAACGGTTAAAAATAGCACTTTTGAGAATGGGTTTTTACGGTTTTAGAGCACAACTTTTTACTTACTTTATGGGACGCTTATTCTCAACTTTAGTAAAAATAAGAGGTTTATTAGGTAATGGTACATAACAATTGTTTGTCAAAAAATGGAACAGTATTGTAACCATTCCAAATTTTACTACACATATCTATTTTAGTCCTACCTGAAATGGCACAGAGATTTCCTCCTTGTTGAAAATCTATAATATTTGGAATGAATCTATAAATAAAATATACTAATCATATTTATAAATGATCATAATTCAACAACATTCACTAGACACAAACTAGAAAAAGTTGCCAAAAGTTGTAATATCACACAAGCTACAGTATCATTTTAATTTCTAAAACACTACAAAAGTATTTGCTAAAGAAAATTAGTCTCATAACAAGAGAATGAAGATCATTATTTCTTTACTTGTGCAACACCATTTTCATGCCCGTCCTAATCACTCTCGACTGCATCATCATTTTTCTACATGTGATAAAATATGTCAACAACCAACCATAATTCTAATGTAGACAGATGAAGTTCATTTCTAAAATAAACTATACATGAACAACCTATGAAATTCAATTTCAAAATACTAATTTTCGAATAAGGTACCTAGCCATCTCTTGGATTGATTTCAGCAATAGAGGAATGGTTAATGTTTTTCACACTCCGTGGAGTCAACGACTGCATGTACTCATCCAGACATTGCAAATTGAGACCACGATTCTATTGTGCTAATAGTTCCTTCATTTAGAATTGTCAGTGTCTCTATCGCTCCTCCATCCTCCTCTACATCTCTTTTGCTTTTCTTTGTTGCTACTCAAGTTGTTATTGTTTCTCCCCTATTTTTTGTTGTTTCTCCCTAAATGCAACCACTTCCATTGCATACTTTCTTTTAAAGCACGCATTTCGTAACATAAATATGATTTGTACCAAATGAGCAGCACAACAATGAATAAGAGTAGCAAATCTGATCCATTTCTTCTTCTTTGGAATCTCCATAACACATCAATCAATAACATCAGAATTTCTAATTTCCAAAACCATAATAAACTGCTAAAAAGATTCAAAACCGTGTCACATGATGTTTCCAAATGCGTAAAACAGTGTGTGCAAATCTTATTTTCTCAAACGTAATCTATAGTTCAAAATCAATTATTATGCCAATTCAAAAATAAAGTGAACAATTAAGATCTAAATAAAGTTTTCTATAGTTCCAAAAGATACTAATCTCCAAAGACTTGGTTTGCATTTTGAAACTGTAAAAAAAAAAAACTAGGGTTCTTAAGAAGACAAAATTAAATATACCTGATAACAACTCATTCAACAAAAGAAAAATAGATGATACGTTCTAAGATCTAATAAAGAACACTAGTGAAGAGGTTATAGTTCTTGCTGATGTTGAAAAACTCAGTATCTTGTCTATTACTTCTGATATTAAAAATACCCTTTCAATAAAATATCCATAAGAAACCATCATCACACAAATTTCAATAGTTATTGAAGTTGAAGATTCAAAATTTAATAATGTTATGGGTTCTCTAGAAAGTGAAAAATCTAAGCCTAAAATGATTGTTAAAAGAAAGGAGCTTACTAAGAAGAAAAAGACTACGAATTATAAGAATTCTGTAAAATAGAGTACTAGTATCTTGAATTTCTTTTCTCCATTATAGCTTTATGATTCTTTTGCTACTGAGTAAAGCATTTATTTTGACTATACATAATATGGAAAATCATTTATAATTCTGACTAGTTTGATAGTTTTACTTCCAATAATGAATATGGCATTACCAACAATCACTGCAAACATTCAAACAACTATGAAAAAAAACACATTCTATTCTATTCCCTCCATACTACTGTTAACATTTTCACAACCCATAAAAATACAAACTAGTCAAAAAATAGTACTTACTGGTCACGATTCGAGCCCACCAAAGTGGCTCTCGTAGTTATCAAATTGTAATAAGTGTTAACAGACGTAAAATATATAATTGAAAGAAAACGAAACACTCTCAAGGTAGGTGACTTAAACGACACTAGGATAGCCTAAGGAAACTAGATTAGCAATAATAAAAAAAGTCCAACATACACCTTAGCGACCACCTTTGTCATAATCAAATTTGATTTGCTGATGTTTTGCAGTTTCAAAGGATCACAAGTGCGTTCTCGTTATGTAAAATATATAAGTAAAAATAAATCACACTTGAAACTAATGATATCATAAGAAACTTTAAATCAACCATTTTTTTCAAGTTAAATGCAAAGAGTGTACATACATACAGTTCTATCCAATTTATACCCACGTTGCGTGACTCGAAAAGAGGCACTAAAAAATTATTTGTACATTCTATTTATTCATTTATTATACCCAGGCTAGCCTAAGAATTGGCTAATTAAGTTAGCCCAGATTTGAAACTAACTTACATGAAGTTCAACTGAGCTAATAATTTGAATCTTTTGGGTAATGTTTGATAGGAAAAAGCCGAGCAGCTCAAAACTTGATTTTTAGAGAGATTGAATCCAACTTAATTTGTTGTGTTATCAAATATTCAACATGATTTCTAACTCAACAACACAATTTGACTACATCTAAATAAAAATTTGAAAATTCAATCCAACTATTAACTAATCAGACTGCCACAGTCAATAAATAGAATAAAACTATCCATTTTATCAATTTTCAAGTATCAACATAAACACTATGTTGTATAAAGCATGAACAAATGTTCTACAAAACACACTAAGTAAAGATACCCAAATGAAACACACAATGAATTAGAAGAAGATCTTTGTTAAATTAGGAATAAAAAAGTAAATTAAGCTGAACCATGAAGACAACTCAAGCACTTAATGCATCCAAGCATTACAAATCAATCAAAACCAAAACATGAAAGCAGAATTCTGATCAAATACTTTCAGCAGTCTACAATGCATAGACACAGTTAAAGTAGCATATTTATGTAGTTTGAACAAATCTCAATTAGATCAATAATGCAGACATAGATTTAGATAAACTAAAAATACCAAATAAAGACTGAACCTTTTATCATTAACATGAACCACATTATCAAATACAAGAAACACACATCATGGATGTTTACTAAAGGTAGTACTAAACTAAAGGAATAAAAGAAAAGTATAATATGGGTAGAGCAAAGAGATGAATAGACATTGACCTGACCAAGAGGAATTCAGAGAGGGAGAAGAGAAAGCAACAACTGCAACTTTTGATAGCTGGATTTCTTGACAAAGTTGCTACCACAGAACAAACAATTAAACAACATGTTCTAGACAAGAAATCGAACTCATCATATAAGAGTAAAGACTATAATTAAAAAATTTATGATCAAGACAAATGGCTTACCATGAACGCTGACTTAAAGCATCAAACCAAGATCCATTTAAGAACATCTTTATAGCAGAATCGAGGAAGAAAATAGAGTAGAAATCGTGAACAATGGAGTAACCAAAATCGAGGAATGATGGAGTTAGAAGATGTTCTGGGATTCCTTGATTTTTTGAAGGTAAATGACATGGTGAATGACAGTGACTAATGAGTGAATGTGAATGTAGTGAACAATTTTTTGCACTGTTTATGAGGTGAAGTCGATCATGTGAGTGTTTGGGTGGTAATTTTTTTGGTACTATGATTTTTGGGAAAAAAATTTTTGGAAACCTAATGTAATAAAATATTGTAATTGGGAACGTTTATTGTGAAACTTTACGAAATGGTCAAAAAATCATTTTCATAAACTTGAATCAAGAATGGTTTTTATAATCTTATGGGGTATGGTTAGAAATCATTTCCATAAGTAAGTTCGTAGAACAATTTCGATCTTCTTAATTGGTACGGTGAAAATCTGTTTTTGTAAAATGGATTTTCAGAATGGATATGCTCTAATTATTTAATATGATACGAAACCATTTTCGTAACATATTTCTAGAATAGTTTTAATCTTTTTATTTAGAACCGTGTGTAAATATTTTTCTTTAACAGGTTTGTAGAACAGTTTTACTCTTCCTAATTGATACGGTTCAAAATCGTACACTTAACAAATTCATAGAATAGTTTTGAGCTGAAGCACAAATTAGTTCCTATAAATACTTTTGAGAATGGTTTCTTTAACTATTACTAGAATGTCCGTTCCTAAAGGGCTATTTTCTACTAGTATAAAAAATCCTCAAATTTGTAAAAATAACTCCATCTGCACAAAATTAATAAAATAAGCTAAATTAATAGCAAATAATCAAATTTGTCTAAAAATTGTATGGTAAAAATTACACAAATGATACACATTATGTGCTCTATCATTGTCCTAACACCAATTTATGTGTTCGTGGGTAGTTATATGTTCTCACAAATCATAATCTAAATTGTCACCTTCTTTCCATCGATTTTACGGTTTGTCTATGGTACGGGTTCGACCATGATGTCTTCTTCCATACCTAGAAAGTTCCGCATCCTCCCATCAATTTTCATTATCTTTTATCCAATGTTCTATTGGTAATAGACCTTTCTCGATTCTACCACCTCTCCTAAAACCATCAAAGTTCTAATATCTTCGATCTTCTTGTCGATCATTACTTCTTCTTTCCATTCTATCCAACCTATCAATTATTTTTTCCATTGCTCTCAGTATTTCATCTTGGCCTTCCTCTAAGGCAGCCAACCGAGTTTGATTAGAGCCTCCTCTCGATTCTTCTTTTGTCATAAGTTAGCCTTTATAATTTATTAATCACCTATCAGTGAAAGCCCCAATTGTTGAAGACCTAATTTTAGAGATTTGATTAAGCACAATATGTGCGAAATTTATGCACTATTTTATTAATTATTCTTAGGATATTATTGTAATTTTGTATTAATTTGTCCAATTTTCATGAATGTGAACAATTTGGAGGCATTTGTGCAATTATGAAGATTTCTGGGATTAAAGACCTAAAATGCAGAAAGTCAAAGATTGAAGTCAGACTTTCAAAGACTATTTCAAATCTTTCAAAGTCAAATTAGAGATTATATTTTCAAAGAGAGAATTTGAGGAGATTTTATGAGATTTGTTATTTTTCTTAACAGAGTATATTACTCTATAGAACAGAATTGTTTGGATGGTTTTAGATTTTTGGGGAATGCTTGGAGAAACAATAAGGCTTGAGTTTTTCTATCTTTTTCTCTTCTTTTATTTTTGTATGTATAGTTTATATTTTAGACAATGATGTTGATTGCGCCCATGGAGTGCTAAACTAGTCTATCTAGCTAAACGATCGATTTAGTTAATTCGTGTTGTAAGATCTTTACTTCATTGCTTTATCTTTTCATATTTGTGTAATCTCTGTGTCTATAGTTAAGGTTATCCTCCATGCCGATAGCTAAGGTCATGTTAGTTTTATTTAATTAATTTATTAAGCACGTGATTACTTAATTAAGTAGACTAATACACTGCATGTAAGATAATTCGTAATTAATCTTATCTAGGTAGTGTTAAGGTTTTATAATTATAGTTCAAGAGCTGTCATACTGATTCATTTGCTATGACCATAGGTCATTTCTAGTTCATAATGCAATCTACGTTAGATTAGTGATTGATCCGAAGGGTCTTACCCAGTTAGTCTAAAACTAAGGAAAAGATTGGTTGTTAAACACGTTGTCAATAACTATAACTATGATTATTAAAATTGATAGAGATATCTTCATAATCAATGATCAACACATTAATTAAATGATCGGTTGCCTAGATCTTTTAATATATTTGATTATTAATATTTACGTTCTTAGTATTCAATTCAAATTCACTCTTTAAACCCCCCAATTTACATCATTTGGTTAATATACAGCTCAGAATTGATAACTGTTCTCTGTGGATTCGACATTGTTTACTACAATTAATTTGTCGTTTACAGGATATTTTAAATATTGACGGACTCTGCACCTGTCCCAAATCTTTGTAACTTAACCGATAAGTAAAGCAAAATCTCTAACTTGTACAACAAATAACCTCAGATTTGACCTAATTTCAGTCTTAAGAAACCCTGATTTCATCATGGAAGAGCTCCCACACACATACACGATAGATTTAACTAAGGCCACCTTAATTAGGATTCACTTATTTTCAAGAGTTTTGGTTATTAGTCTTTTGCCTTACCCAAGCACTTGATGGGTAGCTCAGAAGCCGAAAAGAAAATCTAAAGTCAATGTAGTTTGCTTTTTTTTCTAACCCAAGCAACCGGCTATTAGCCGAGAAGTCGAAAGAGATAATTAGAGAATACTCTCGATGTTATTGATGAATGAATAGATGTCAATTGAATGAATTTGAATGCCAAAAACTACATAAATCAGCACTTTAAATCGGCTAATTATGCCCTAAAAATAAGGAAAACCTTAGAAAATACAAATAGAAAAACTAATAAAAGTAAAATAACTAAAACAAAACCTAATAGGAACTAAAATATTGTGTAACCCTAAACTGAAATAAAATAATAATTAAACTCTGATAATTAGATTCTCATTTTAATTTAATTGAAAAACTTTTCTATACATCAAATAATAATAAAAATAATAATAAACAAAATGTGCATTATAAAAATTTTTGAATGCATATTAATATTAATATTAATATTAATATTATTGTTATTATTATTTATATTATACATATTTACCCGTATATTATTATTGGTATTTTCAATCGCGTTCTCCGTTCAAATTTGATTCCAATCGAATAAGATATCCGTTGTTTTACAATGGATTAATTTCAGCATAAGGGTCTTACAAGCCCCTAAACTTGATTACATTTTTCAAGTCAACCCTCCAACTTCACAAAAAGTCAATTTAGTCCCTTAACTTTTAAATTTTATGTTAAATAAGCTCTTTTTTGCTGATGTGGAGGGTTTAATTGACATTTTAAAGTTAACATTTTTTGCTATTGTACCAACATCCACATCAGCAAAAAGGCTTAATTGACCCACCATTTGGAAGTTGAAGGGTTAAATTAATTGTCCACAAAGTTTAAAGGTTAAATTAATCGTCCACAAAGTTTAAGAGCTAACTTGCAAAGTACTGCCAAGTTAGGGGGCTTCTAAGACCCTTATGCCATTAATTTCCTATCAAGTTAGGAACATAAAACATTAATTCAAATTTTGCCATTTCCTTTTAATTAAAACAATTATTACATAAATCACATTAAGTTTTTGGAATTGCATCATGCAAATAATGTGCCACATTCATTATTATTATTATTATTATTATTATTATTATTGTTATTATTATTATTATTATTTTTTTTTTATGATTACTATTTATGATTACTGTGCACAATCTTTTATTTATTGAAATTATTTTAATTATTTTATTTTTTTATGGTGAAAAATAAAAAACCTGCAACAGTTTAAGAAAGTATACATAAGTTAAAATTACTTACATAAATTTCATATTACAATTTCTTTTAGAATGATGCTTTTGTCTAATTAACATTATAACATCAAATTTCAACTATTTATTTAAATTGATAAATAATATATATAATTTAGTATTTGAAATATAAATTTATTATTTATCTATATGATTGAGATCTAATGTTAAATTATATATATATTTATTTATTTATTTGGAGTAGGTGAAGTCATGTTGGAGGTGATTAATTTAATAATTAAAATAATATGGATAATTGACGTTATCAATTTTCGTAGGGCAAATTTAAATTTCACTTTTCTCGAGTAGAAGACTGATAAAATAATGTCCAAATATGAGCTATTTTAGAATGTATTTTAGAATTTTTTAATAATATTTAATTTTGTTATGAAAAATTCAAATGATTTTAATAATTTATTTTTAAATTTATTCCTGTTTGTAATTTTTGAAAACTACGTTGTTTTAGTTAATTTATTTTGAATTAAAATTGGAATATACAAATGGCTAATTATAAAATTACATATAAATTATCAACGGATCAAATATTAAAAAAAAAAAAAAGAAAAAAAGTTAAGAATTAGATATAATCAATAATTTTCATCTTGATTCACTATTCAATGTTTTGTTCTCTCTTCACATCCAATTGCCACTCTCATCTTATTTATTTATTTAACTTTTTTAATATAAAATTTAAAAAATAAAATAAATATAAAAATCTATAATACCATTACATTCAATTGAATGTCCAATAATGAAATTTATTTTGTTCACTTTATCATACAGCAACGCATAACATATGCTAAAATCATCTATAAATAATAATAATAATAATAATAATAATAATAATAATCTCATTTTTTTTTTAAAGATGAAACTCCTTCTAGAAGAATATTGATTAGTTGAAACTTAGTTAAATAATTTCAATTCATTAGGCAAATGTAGAGTAAAGATCAAACTAGAGTGATGTGATTCCCCAACGGTGACGAGAACTATAACAACATCAATCACCATCACAAAGTTCGGTGTTCCCAAATCACTCTATTCTCAAATTTATCCTTCATAAATTGAATAACCTTCTCCTCAGTTCAGTAGTCTTCCCGTTAGACAACCTTCGCTGATATATTTTATAACGTCTTCTTATCACGTTGGTGGTAGCGCCCCAGTAGTAGTCAGGGATGTAAGAGGATGATAGTCTGGTATGAAGATGATAGTTTGATATGTTTGAGGATGACAAAGAAGCCGATTGGAGCACGTATTGATAGAGGTCTCTTCTTCTTTCTTTTTTTTCTTTCTTTTTTTTTTACCTCTATCATCCAGTCCATCAAAGGTGTTTATTTTGCTAAGTTGTCTCTTTTACAACAGATTTTCCCTTCTGTATCATCTTCACACCTAACCACATGTAATTAGTTTCTTCAGGTTTGCTAGATAACAAAATAAAAGAGGCATATGGTGGAAAGATGAATATTTTTATTTTTACTATTTTAAAAAAAAATTATTCTAAAAACCCCTTAAACAAATATAGGTAATTATTTAATGAGAATAGTTTTAAAAATAAAACCAAAATGGATGTTTAAAAAAATTAAAAGATGAATAGTAAAAAAATAGATCAGAAAAAAAATGGAGAAAAATAAAGAATATATAGAAAATTTTTTTAAAGAGAAATGAAAAATTCTTAAAAGAAAAAGTTATTCAAAATTAGATAGAGAAATAAAAAAGAATAAACCCATTAAATTTTAGAAATAAGAACGCTTAAATCAAATAATAAATAAGAATTCAAAAAATAAAATACAAAATAGCTAAAAAAATTCTTAAATTAAATCATTAATCAAAAGTAAAATTTAAATTCAAAATAAAATAATATATATTATATGATTGATAGCAACAATTAGAATACTAACCAAGTCGGAGTAAATTCAAAATAGCAAAAATTGTAAGGAAAGATATAGCCACATTACCTATAGATGGAGGAGTCAGAGATAAAAAGCAGCGATGACTAAGATTTCTAGAAATAAGAAAAGAGGAAGATGTAGTAGATGAAAAAGAGAGAGAAAATGATGATGCAGTAAAGGGAACAGAGATGAAGAATAAGATATAGTAGGAGAGGGAGAGATGCAACGTCTCATTATTTCCAACACGTATCTTTACACACGCTCTTGAACACACTATTCTTATACACGTTTTTTAATTTTCTATCCACCTCTCATTATTTTCAACACATATCTTTACACGTGTATCTTTACACGTGTTTTTAGTTTGCTATCTACGTTTCATAATTTTCAACACGTATCCTTACACGTACTTTTGAATTTACAGTTAACATCTCATTATTATCAACCTTATCATTATACACGTTTTTGAATTTTGTACTCCCGTCTCATTATTTCCTACAAGTATTGTTACATATCTTTTCAATTTTCTTTCTAATATCTCTTTACATATGTTTTCAAGTTTTCAAAATAATTTGGCCATAAAAATACTTAATCAATAGTTATTTATTAAAATAATTTATTTAATTATTAAAAAATATTTTTTTCCAGCAAATTGCAGTTTTTAAAATATTTTATGCTATGAAAATATATCTCCAAAACTTCACTATTCATTCCGGTAATCAATAAAATAATTTTATTTTATTAATATTATATATCAATATAAATTGGCAGTATATTTTAGAAATTGAGAAAATAATAAGTATATGAATAAATGTTTTTAAAAGAAAATTTATGTATACTAGAGTAAAATTCCATATAATAATGTTAAAGCATGCAAATGTATAAAATGTTCATCTTTTATTATTTTTTCAATTTCTTAAATAAATTAATATTTCCATTATTAATTTCTTAATGAGTTTCTATACAACCCAACAACTATTTGATTTAATTTTTAATAACATTAATTTAACCAAGCACATTTTGCAAATTAAATTCCAAATGGACAAACAATCCATACTAGAAAAGTGTATGGTCGGGTTGTAGTTCACTTTAGAAACTTATTTAATTTAGAAAGGCTTAAAGATTTAAAAGAATCGTTAGTAGTTGGAAAGTAGTCGCGAAATTTTGTCACCTATTTCCTAAAAATATAAATAAAAAGAATTAAAAAAAAAAAACACTACGATTCTGATGAGAAAGTGGTGTATTTTTGTTTTGTTTTTTTATTTTACTTACTGTTGGAGGTCAAGGGAGCTAAGAAAAGAATCCCATAGCTCATAGGAGCTCCAACAAAGATTAGCGATGATCTTCAAAGCTCCAAGAAAAGGTTAGCTAATGTTTGAATAAGAAATTTATCTCACATTTGTTACATAAGAGAAGTGAATAATATATAGGACTCTTTTAATTTTTGGGCCCTAGAAAGTTTGAATTATTTTTATAGGCCCAATTTCAAAATAGATCATAAATGAGCCTTTCAAACTTTGTATTTCACTCTATAGGTTGTGATACCTATTTTTCCCTTTTATTTTAAAATAAATTGAAAATAATTTTTTGGTTATTATTTGCAATTATCAGAAAATAATTTTCCTAAATTACCCTTACCATGTGAGACCCGGTTAAGGTTTGCTGAAACCGGTTTGAAGCCAAACTATCATCATCGATTTTCTCCTCCTATTCTTCGTTCTCCTGTTCGAGGTTATGTTCTTCATCCTGGTAGAGTTATCCTTTTCCTCGTTGAATGTTTCATTTCTTCAAAACCCATGAAGTAATCTCGAGTCTCCCTTGCTGTCGCTGATGTGGATTCTAAATTTCGTCAATTTTCCGTCGCGGTAACAGAACCTGGCCATCGAAATCGGTGATATTAGAGAGAAGAACTTGCTCAATTTGTGTCGCTAAGCTTGTGGAATTAAGATATTGGGTTGGTTGGAGATAGTAATTCTGCAGAAAACGTAAAACGAGCAAGGGAAATTCAACCTTAGCAGTGGAGGATTTAATTTCTAACGTAAGTGTTCGACCGAAACCTTATTTGATGTAAAAGAATCGCGTTTAACTTAATTGTACCTGTAAATTTGGTTTAGTCATTGTTATGGTGGGAGTCAATCTGAATGGACATTAGTTGCTGGTGTTAGTTCATATTAGAATGTTTGATGTTTGACATCTTTTTCTCCATTTGTCAATTATCCGCTTTTGATGTTGAAATCCAGGTTCTTGTAGTCCATTTGTCAATTATCAGCTTTTGCAGTCTACTATATGGTGCTTGTTTATTTCTGCTGTGTACTGCGGCTATAAAACTTCTATAACTAATCAGTTTTGGTTTGATTTTAATCTCTAATACACTGTTTTTGAGCGGAGATCAAAAGTTTCTAATATGAACGCATTTCATTTTTAGATAGAGAATTTAGTTTAAGTTTGATGTTAGTTTTCTGTAGGTATGTTTGTATATAACATTGTGTGAACAATTGTGTCATTAACCTGCTGTCAAACTTAATGTCCTGCACTTATTAGTTTCTGATACGGTATCAGAAAATTGTGATTAAAGTTCAATTTTTTCTGATAGCATATATATTTACATCGTTGTTTACTAGTTTATGTTTTTCATTATTGTTTCAGTTCGATGGGGTCCTTCAAAGCTATTATCAACTACGATTCCGTCTGGGATGGTAGTTCATATATATATGGTGACATATGCATGGAGGTTTTTGACGGAAGCACGACTTATGAGGAGGTGATGGAGAGAATTTATTCAAAAAAAGGGATACCGAAGGATAGTGTAGATTTATTTATTTATTTTTTCTATACCAAAGCTGGATGTCCGACACATAGGTTGCCAATTCGAGATAACGGGGATCTTAGATTTGCAAGTGAATATGAGGACCCGTTGGAATTATATATAGAGAAGGTGGAGAAGAATGTTTGTACTATGGGTGCAGGTTTAATTCAGCAGTGCATAGGTAGGAGTTTGGAAATCTCTTGCAGAGGGACAGAAGATTTGGTTGCCGGGTCTGGTAATGTTCTCCGCCAGGATGGTGATTTCGCTGACCCTGTATTGCTTGATGATTTTAATGGCAATGTTGATCTAGAATTTTTATTAGGTGCAGAATGTTCTGATGTTGAACCTGAGTATGACGTAGCAAATGACGAACAGAATGAGGGCTATGTTAATGATGAGCACGGTGATTGTTATGTAAATGATGATGTAGAGGAAGGTTATATGAGTGATTGGGAGAGAGAAACTGCTTGTTCATCAGAGTCTCAGATTGGGCAGGAGAAAGAGGTAGGAGTATATCAGCTTCCTGGAATGGATTAGAATAATTTTGTTGACCTGCAAATATATTCTCTACATGCTAGCTACCATTATTCCAGCTTGATGAAAGGCTCTGTATTCAACAGTAAGGAGGAAATGAAGATTGCAATTTTCAAGTTTGGTCTCGAAAATAAGCTGTCTTTATGTACTCCCAATTCAAATAGCAGGAGGTATGAGGTTGAGTGTATTAATAAGGGCTGTAAGTTTGCATTCCGGGCGAAAAGATGCAAGAAGGAATTTCCTATATGGCACGTCACAGACTTTGTGCCATCATGCACCTGTCTACATGATCCTGACAAAGCAGAAAGGCGGCAAGCAGGCTATAAAGTGATTGGGCATATGTTTGCTAATCGACTATCGAAGGCCAAATTTTCAGCCTACAATATAATGAGTGAAATTAGAGTAAGGTATGCTGTGAAGTTACTTTACAGTAAGGCTTGGCGGTCGCTTTAATTTGCCAAAGACCTTGCATATGGGACCCATGAAGATTCATGGCAGTTGCTCCCATCTTATTTGAAAATTCTATTGGAAACAAATCCTGACAGTGTTATTGATATGCAAACATCCGCAAATGGTAATTTTTTGTATTCCTTCTTCAGCCTAAGACAGTGTATTGATGGATTCCGGAAGTATATACGTCCAGTTGTGTGTATGGATGCTACGCACATGAAAGGAAAGTAAGTTGGTATAATTTTTGTTGTTATTGGTATGGACGGCTCAGATTGTATATTTCCTATTGCTTTTGGTTTTGCCCCAAAGAAGTTAGAAGCTTCTTGGACATGGTTTTTGCTGAGATTGCGCAGGGCGATTGGTGTTAGAGAAAACTTAGTTCTAGTCACTGATCGTGGGAAAAACATACCTCAGGTAGTTCGTGTTGTCTCTCCCAATGTTCCTCATGTGGCCCGCTACTACCATTTGATGAAAAATCTAATAAAGTTTTTTAGTCGTAGGGCAGACATTGAACAAGCATTTGCTAGAGCTGTGTATACCCACTCTACAGCTGAATGTGATAGGTTATTGGAAGGTAATGAGGTTGCTTGTCCCAATTTGCATCGTGAACTCATTCTGCTTGGGTAAATGAAGTGGACAAAATCTTATTGCCCTAGAAGAAGATATAACATCTTGACGACCAACAAAGCTGAGTCCGTTAATTCTACAATTCTACCAACTCGCGGTTTGCCTATTACTGCCGCCCATGAATTCTTAAGGGGTATGACACATAGATGGTTTACTGCTAGATATGAGGCTGGAAAGAAACTTCAGTCTTCAATCACGTCCGCATCAGTTGACAAAATTCAGAAGATGATGGCAGATGCTGACAAATGTGATGTATTCCCAATCACAGAGGCTGCCAAGTATCAAGTCAGGAATGGGGATAAAGGAGATGGAATTGCCAATATGGAGGAAAGAACATGTTCATGCGGATTGTGGCAGCTTGATCAATTCCCTTGTTTCCATGTTATTGCATATGCTAGGTATGTTAGAATTTCATGGCCATTGATTGTAGATCATTAATTTTGATTAAGCATCAGAATGTCTGATTTGACTTAAGGTAGCGTATTCAGGATTTAGGATAGCCATTTTTGCTGTCGTTCATATTATTATTCAGTAGTTATTACTATGAGTAGTGTTATTTTATATCTTACTGTCGTCCGTATAAGTTTTGCAGGTATGTGAAGACACGAGTTAGTTCATTATGCCATGTGTACTATAGTAAGGATTTCTTGATTGGTGCATATGCCAAGCCAATAAATCCAATTCCAATAAAGAAGCGTGGGACATGACAACCCAACTTGTCTTGCCAATGGAAGTTGTACGTCAAGCTGGTCGTCCGAAGAAAAAGCGGTACAGATCTCATTTGGAGAAAAATAAACAGAAACAATGCTCTCGGTGTCTTCAAAAGGGACATACAATGCCAACATGTAGTAACCTTCCCGTGTCATCCGCGGGAAGTAATAGTAGTAAACGTAAGCGTGTAATGAATTGTACTCATTGTAAGGGTGCAGGGCATACCGTTCGCAGCTGCAAGGAGGCATCCGTAGATGTTGATGGAACAGGTGACATGAGCTCTCATGTGCCATCCAATGACCAAGCTACCGGAGAACAAAGCCATAGTGAGACCTTAACTAGCCCAGCTTGAGACATACCTAATAGTAGTAAAGATTAAGTTTATTAATTTGTTATACTCTATTTATATCCATATTTTACAAGATTCTACGGAAGTAATATTATTTGTACGTAATAAAAAAGGGTTAACTTGTTTGCAGATAGATCTTGAAAACAGGCAGCAGGTCGGACTATTGGTCTGTGTAGTTGACTTATTTGGTCTCTGAGTCGTCCTCAGAAGGGAATATGCCACATCAAAGATCTAATGGCAGTTCGGATTCCATCTTTTGGGACCCTTATTGCCGCGAAATCCTTTAAATGTGTACAAGTAATGGTTAAGTATGAAAATAGTGCAACCTTAACATGAAACCTGAACCACTCCTCCACCTTAATGGAAAGCATGAGTATGCCACCATAACCCTTTTACTCTTACATGTCTCTAGAACTATACGTGCCCCCTATGATTTTTATGTTTTTGTTAGACAAAAAGTTCTGCAGGTAAGGGAAATAGATGCCTAAAAAAGTTAGGTCCAGTTGGTTAAGTGGATAAAGACTTATTTGGTCTCTGAGTCGTCCTCAGAAGGGAATATGCCACATCAGAAATCTGATGGCAGTTCAGATTCCATCTTTTGGGACCCTTATGGCCGCGAAATCCTAAGTTAGCAGTTGTATAACTATTAGTTCAGGAAGAGAATACCATTCAATGTGAAAGTAATGGCACCATCGAGCGCATGTATATCTAATTATAGTTAGATCTGTTGAAGACATAGGAAAAAAAACGGCATATCTTGTAATATGATTATGAATCAAACTTGGGTTTTGAACCATCAGACGCTATAAAGTGAGATCAGAAATCTGAAACCGGTTCAGATTTAAAGTGTTCATGCTGATTTACTAAGAGAAACACAAAATATCATCAGATTCTTACAAAATTGGTGCTCTAAACAAATATTTTAACGGAGGACACCACAAGATACAATTTTTAAACCCAAAAGACATTAAGAAACAGACAAACCACGTGCTAATTTATCTCTCATAGCACATACAGAAGCTTAGGGAAGAACCAGTTGCATTCACATCCAATTGGTCCCCCATCCCACTGAGAGGTAGAGTTGCTCTGGGCACAAGTGCAGTGAACACCTGTGTTAGCATTTCCAACCCTTAGAGTTACTCTGATGAAACAGCCCCTTGTAAGACGACTTACCCTCTGGCGATAGTACAACAGCTCGCTTTCTGAAAAAGTAGACAGAATCTCTTTGTCCTTATCCCTGAGCCTCTCGACATCAACGCAGAGCAGGAGTAGAGCGAACAAATAATAGGCAGGCTTGTTTCCTTGCAAAGCCCCTTTGTACAGCAGTTGGAGACCGTAAGTCTTCTCCATTCTAGCGAAAACCTTGGTGAACCCAACTATGAACATGGCGTCTAGGTTACCTTCTCCAAACACTTGACAAGGAACTCCTCTTTCTGTGGGTTAACTCCCCAACGGCCGTAAGTGATGTCCTCCAAATTGACGTCTTTCATCACCCGATCCTCGTCCCCAAGTTCATGCAGGATCTTCGAATCACTGGTTAGATTGAAGAGGTCGCAAATGGAAGCTCGCCCCACCGTCGCCACGATCTGGGCCATTACCTCTGGTGGTAAGACATCAGTGATGTAGAGAGAAGAAGAATCCATTTTTGCTTTGGTTGTTCTCTCCATTTTCTGTCCTGCAAACCCTCAAAATAAGTTAACTACAAAGGTTAGAGTTTGGGTTAGATATATAAAGAGAGGTGGGTTAGTTTAATGAGTGGTTTTTTTAAAAAAAAGGGCTATTGATGGGCATCACAAATCTGGGAAATGAAAAGTCTGGTGGAAGCCGTAAGGATTTGGTTTTGAGATTTGATGGTCGGTACGTTTTTCAGAGCTTTAAATATAATATTCTAACCGCATATCAAATTATTCTGAATTAGCATCCAAAATACAATAAAAAAATGCATTAATCCAGTAGGATTTCGTTTTAATCATTATGTTAATTAACCTAATGTAGGGGAATTGGATATCTTTTTAATAGGATTTCTGTCATCATTAAGGACACTAATTAATCATTATGTTAATTAACCTAATATAGGGGATATAGTGTTTCCTATATAGAGTTAATATATTATAACACTGGTAATGATATGACATCAGATTATTGTGAACTTGTAAGTCTTTAAATTGTTGTTCAGTTGATGTGGCGTTTTGGAAATTTTGATGCAACTTCCGTGACAAGCAACTAATATCTTCAAAGAAATAATATCTCACCTAAAAAAATTCTGATGCAAAGAAATGGAGGTAACTTCCCTGACAAGCAACTAATATCTTCAAAGAAATAATATCTCACCTAAAAAATTTTGATGCAAAGAAATCCCATGTAACCAATCCTGAATCCATAAAATTGTTTTGGTCTAGAAAACCAATCAAGTACGAACGTTGATTACAGAATTCATAACATCATTTTGGTTCAAAATACATATCCAACACGAGAAATAACGTTACTAGGTGTAAAAGCTAAGAATGATACTTAGTAGCTTGGAATATAACATTTGCAATATGCTGCCTCATTAACTTAGGCCAACCCCTTTCCCGGTTAACAAACCATTTTTTCCTTCCAAGTAGAATATCTTCAATACGAACACAGATATATGCCCCGCATGCATGGCTGAAATATACCAATTACAGTTAACTTCAGCAATACATGTAAAACCAAACTAGTAAAGATTAAAAGAATTCCAAAGCATACCTATCAAGCTGACAGGGAACATAGTTATAGGATGGGAGGTGCACTCTACACTCCCTGTCTAAAACAGGAGGTTTATGACTGTAGTACTTGGACATAGACACGATTTGTGGGATGGTGTATGCTACACACTTGAATTGATTTTCCAAGACTTCCCAACTTTGTTGATCATTGCCACACTTGTTGCACTTGGAGTCTACCATCCATATCTACTGTTTCGTTAAATCCAAAACGACTATTGCCCAATGCGTGTCACACAGATGGGCAGGGAAGCAAATCTATAGCAAATGATTTAAACACCATCAGTAAAAGTATATTTTTCTCTGTTATATATATATATATATTTCAAGAATCCTACAGCTTACCGTATCCAATTCCCACCAAGGAGAGCAGTTAAAATCTTCCAGAGCCTCTCCATTTATGATTTTAATCCACAGTTCTGGCACAAACAAACCCTTCAGTCCTTCCTTCTTCTTTAATGTTTCCTTATACCGATAAGATAAAGCTGAGTAGAAAATGAGCTTAGGACACCCACTTTCTGGTTCTTAACACCAGAGTTAAGCTTTTTAATGCATTGCATAAAGATGTTGATCAATTCTCCTGAAAAACACGTTGTACAACTGAGAATTTCACGTACGATAGTGTTCTTACAGGGACGATGATCGATAAATCGGTTACAACAACGTAAAGATTAAATAAAAAACATTTAATCTGCAAATGTGAGGTCACTTTAATATATTTGAAGCAAGATCCAGCAATTATGTAAACCTATCAGAATTAATAAAACTATTGCAACCTTAACAAAATATAACAAAAGCAAGAATATAACACGTACAATAGCTCTCCTTCTGCATTCAGCCATTCGTCCAGACCATCTGCCTTGGTGGATAGTTGTTTCGGTCTTAAGCTCTTATCAAGTAATGGCAAGCAGAAAGTAGATGAGTCAGTTAGAATTGGCCTCTTATTTTCTGGCCACTCATGAGGTTCATGAATTGCAGAAGAAGTTTTTTTGGAAGCAACCATTTTAAGGGACATCTATTGTGCGAGTAATGTGTCAGTATCAATTTCTTCAAATTCCCCAACATCACATGCCAAACCAGAAAGAACCTTCGCGATAGCTAGGTCATTCTTAACCTGGTCATCCAGATCTTTCTCATCAGTTTCCGTATCTAGGACTGCAACATTCTTCGATTGATCGTCTTTTCCTTTTCCATTGTTTTCCTCAATGTTACAGTCTAAAATTTTTTCTTTCCATGCCATCGTCCGTGTCTGTACTCCCAATCTAGGCTTACTCAGAGAAACATTTACTTCCTGCCTTCCAGGTAATGTGCTAATAATTTCAGAAACTTTCTCATCCACTTTGAGTTCCTTAGTTGAAGCCTCATCAACAACTGCAGGTGTTGCTTTTCCAGTATCTGCTTTTTTCAACTCATCCCGAACCATTTTCCTAGTCTTAACCAGTGTTACGAGTACAGTCCCCCATTTGGAGCTTTGCGTTTCTTACGACCCATTTTTGGCGTATTCTTCTTAATACTAGCTTCTTTAATAGATATTGGTCTAACGGAGACCCTATTCGACTTCACATCAGCATCTGGGTGCATGTGATTACATCTAGCTTTCAAGAGATCTTCGACCTCTTGTTGTCATTCAACCATTTCCCTACGCCATTGAACCAAGTCTTCAATATTCCTTTTAAGCTCACCCAACATTTTATCTACCCCCTTTCTGTCATGAATTCCTGACCTCTTCTTCTCATTGGTCTTGAGTATATATTCTTGCATATTCATTTCTGAAGAGGCTTCCGAATCTTCCCTCTTTGAATCACTCATGTCCACTTCAAAATCACAACATTTGAAATACCAAGAATTTCTTTCTGCTTTAGAAGAGACTAAATTCGTTTCACCGGGTACCTAAAGTACAATATAGAACTTATTAAAATCAGAACATTCTAACGTCACATCCAATATAACTGACACCACTTCAGAATAAATTTAAACAGACATTACTTTAAAATACCTGCAAAATTAAGCCAAACCGCTTGCTGGAGTTATCTTCAAAGTCCCACTTAACACATCTTGGGTATAGACTTTAATCATCTTCGTCCCGTTCGAGCTTCGTTACTCTAGATGCCGCCCGCACATCAGGGAAGCAGTCAACCATCCACCACTGCACTCAGTCATTTCAATATTACCAAAATCAGCCTGAAAATACAGTAAAGCAGTGTATTCGTATTTAGTTAAAGGAAGTTAAGTACTTACCACAAAAGCTAAGGGGAAACCATACAAATGAACGCCTCGAATAGGATTATTGAAGAAGGTACCGCCAAGCTTGGATTTAAAATCTTTAACTTTCTCCTCGTATACATACGAACCCAAGGAAATGCTTAAATTTTTCTAGATCATCTACCAAATGCCAAATGAAATTACTAATGACCTTGGTCATTGACTAGCCCAAAAGAAAGTGATACACCACCAGGACAAGGTACAACTTTTCCACGTCTTCTGCATTTAACCTCCTAATATGGTTGTCCAGTAGTTTTTGTACATCCAATCCGCATACATGGAATCTCTTAGCATCAGGGAACAACCTGGCAACTATGTTTTCCCCATTTAGAGGCTCATTCTCTAAAACTTTTACATTTATATCAGATCCTCCAAACTTAAGCCCTGTCACTAGAGCAAATTCCTCTTTACTTAAATGGTGTAAAGCCCTGGCAGAAACGAACCACATCTCATCATCCTTAACACCGGGTAAGGTGACCTCCGCACTAAGGACCCTTAGAACCCCATTTCCAAGGAAACAAATGGACTTGAAATGCATTCTACTTGCGCATTCGTAGAACTGTCTGAATGGCCCACTCTCAATAGACTCACTAAGTAGTTTACCATTCCTGCCAGTTTTATGAAGCAAGAGCCAAAATGACAGATCGGGAGGTTTATTGACATGTTGTTGTGTTACTTGTTTCCTCCACCTTCTTCTGTATTTTAAAACCTAACAATTAAGAATTGCAGATCACATGAACAAGATTGCAACAATATTTCACATCAGAATAATAACAAACCCTATCAACTGAGAAAATACCCATTGAAATTACCAATCAACGAGATTGAAACACACAAACAATAATAACATTCAACTTATACACACACGATTCATCAAAGAACAACCTACTTCAATTAACAAAATAAACAGATATAATAAAAAAACAACATCATCCTACTCTACCATCTGAATGTTGTAACACAAATTGAATGAATCACAAGATTAGATGTTGAAAAAATTAGGATTTAAGCATGGTAAACAAACTATACATACCACCAATACAGTACATGCATGATTAGAGGAATGAAAATTATAACAGGACAGTACATGCGAAAATGATAGACGAACTTACCTCAGTTGAGTTCGATGACTCGCCTTTCCTAATTACTCTACGCTCAGAACAATTGCTCAAAAATAAGAGCATGCCACAAAACCAACAGTTTGTTTTGTTCGAACTTTTAAATTCAAACAGAATGGAACCGACAATAGTGATTATAAAAACAAACAGCAACAAAGACGACAATCTACAACCCTAATTTTAGAATAGACTGCAACTCTCAAGAAACTTGCTTCAACCATGCCGAATTCAACCGACCAGAACCCATAATGCTTACTCAGACGAAGATTAATGGAAAAGGAAAAGATCGAGATTTTAACCGTACTCAAACAAACCGCAACAGCAACTACAACTCAACGTGATCTGTCACAGAGATCAACTTCGTGCGATAGAAGAGGTTGTGAAGTCTCACAGGTTTGTGAACCAATTTCAGAGTTCAAGACTCAATTTAGCGGTTTGATTAGGTTGAAATTAATCTGTTTGTTTCAAATCAACGGTTTTGTTAGTAGGAGGGTATATAAGTAATTTAACTCCCAAAATAAAACATCTTATTTATTGTAATGGCATTTTTGAAATTATTATTCAAACAAAGGGTATAATAGGAAGCACAGCCTATTGGGTGCAAAGTAAAATTTACAAAGATTATATTTGAAAGATTTTAAAAATGGGCCTAAAAACTTAATTCAAACCTTACAAGGCCCATTTTGAATTATTTCCTCTAATATATATATATATATATATATATATATATATATATATATGGAGAGAGAGAAAGATCGTCGTGGGGTTTTTAGAGATTTGACTAAGAAATTCAAATTTTTATTCTTTTTGCATGAAATTTTCTATTTGTTTTTAATTCAAATATTACTTATTTGAATTAAACCAGTGACATAGGCTATGTTTGGTAACTGCGTTCGAAATAGTGCTTAACAGCCTAAATAGCGGTTGAAATATCATTTTAGAAAAATGAACGTTTGGTAATGAAAGTGAAAGTTAATGATATACACAACAATTCCCAAAATGCTATTTCAAATAGTGTTAGCTCAAACGCTATCAAAATATTTTTATTCACGACCTTACAACTTTAATGCTACTAATTATTATGTACTCACAATTTTAGTTATAACTGGATTGTTTCTTTATAGGTGTTATATTTACTCATTGGAGTTACCATATATATATATAATGATAATAATAACTATAGTGAATTATATATATATATATATATATTAATTTTATAAAATTGAAATTAAATATAAATATATTAAATAAAATTTGTATAGCAAATATAATTTTAAAATAAAATAATATCCTTTTTAGTCATTTTTACATCTAACGGCTATTTAAAACTGCTATTGTTGCGAGCAGTCATTTGAATCACTATTACAACCGATGTATAGACCGTTATTTTAAACCATTAGCCGCTACAATTAATCTAACCGCTATGTGAACTGCTGATTTCAATCGCCCGAAAACAGTCATACAAGAGACATGTCTTTTCCATATATGTTGAAAACTAAGTCCTAAACTGACACAATGGTTCAAAATGTGTCTATAGTAGAAGGAAAAAACGGTAGAAATAAATTTTTTTTATTATTTCCTTGTTCTTTACTTCTCTTTCTCCAAAATAAACAAAAACTCAAATATGTTTCTACTTTTTGAAAGAAATCTATTAAATATTGCTTATTTTAAAAATAAATAGTTCTATCTTAAGAACAGACTTCTGTAGTCTTCCAAATAATAAAGGGGAGTGAAGAACTTCTTGTTTCAAGACATTGCTTTATAAAATCAAGTCTCTTCCATTTTTTAAATTTTTGTGTTGTGTCTTAATATCTATTGTTATTTTACTAGTGGTTCTAACAAGCCTATCGATTCTAACAACTGATGATCATCAGAGCTTGAATAAGAGTTGCAAAAGTTGCGTCTGGATTACCAAAGCTCACCTGAGCTTTGAGAATGTTAGATTTAGTAAAGTTGATGCGAAGAAAAAAAATTAATTTAAAAAAATTAATTTAATGGTTTGTAATTCATATTAATTTCTTATTATTCATTATATTTGTATTTTACTAATTTTAGCATAGAAATTTTATTATAAATGGAATGTAAATCAATTGTAAATGACATAAGCAAAGAAAAATAATTATATATTAATTTAAAGTTTTATTATTATTATTATTATTTATTCTCCATCTATTTCTTTGTTTGTAAGTTTGTAAATTCAAATAAAGTGGTATTAGAGCTTTTTTGAAAATGACTTCAAAGGAAAATACTCTTTCCTTCGAGTATCCTTAACTCACCAAGTTAAATGTTGTAAATTGAGCACTCTAAATGTAGGCTATTCTCGGTGCTCATAGAGTTTAAGATATTGTTGAAATAGGTTTTGAAGAACCTCAAAAAGCCGAGACTAGTATTTTCAAAAGGGCTAACCTAGCCCGCCTGTGCTCGACACATTATGTCCGCGAGCTTTTACATTAATATGCCCATAAAAATGTCAAAATTCTTTGTTTGTGCTTGCCTCTTAAAGCACACAGACAGGTATGATTTGGCCTGTTAAAAATATTGAACGTGCCATTTGAATGGAAAAGCAATTAAATGGTACTTTCTGCGACCATCTACAAAATGTTACGATTATTAGATTTAATTTATATAAATTTGTTCAGAAAAGATAAGTATGTACAAAAATAAAAAGAACACACCACTGAATAATAATACTACCGACTTTAATCATAGTCTATTCATGACCATATAATTGACATAGTGGACAAGTCTCCATAAGCATTCAAAGGCACACTATTGCCAATTTTACCAATTAACTTTAATTAGGACATTAGCCAAAGACTATTTAAAATTGAAATCTTGATCAAACTAATAGTATTAATTAGAGTACAATATAAAGATCATAACAACACACCACACAAATCCTTTATTTATTATCAAGATAGTAGAAATAATATGCAGTTCTTCGCTCCTTTTTAGTAACTTCTTAATAGATGGTCATATTCCCCGCACTCAAAATAACCATCTATTAAAGAAACCAGTAAAATGACATTGTAAATGATCTAAGCAAGATTTTGTAATGAATAAATAGAATAAAAGATATAAATATTCTCTCTAATAAATAAATCCACACATTCTGCTTGTAGTACTTGGATGTTTTGAAAGGCTCCTCTAAATATCGTACTTATGTTAACAATAATACAAAAATGATTAGAAAAATACATCTCATCTCATCACTCCAAGATATCCATTTCAAAATGCTATTTTATTTTACTTCACACCAACAATTCTTTCCAGCGTTTTAATGGTTGATATAATCAAGTTAGACATGTTCACAACTAAGCATATTAGTGTAAAATAGGAGCAAAAAATGAAACTAAATAACCATACATTTTCTTTCATGAACTAATAATCAATCTCTACAAAATACACATACGAAATTCAACTAAATCAGAAGTAGCATACTAGCAAGAAAAAAAAAATTGATCTTTCAATTTTCACAATCAAAATAGCAATATTGTTTTAAAATTTAATAATAGCTTCTAAAAACCAAAAAACCCATATGTCTGCAAACATTAATTTAATTTAGATACAAAACAAATACAAAAGAGCCCAACAACTTATACAATTTTATTTTTCTATCATTTTCAAATATAAACCAATTCCACTTATTATTTTATATACTTACTTTAAGATATTTGAATGTAAAAGAAAACACGCCTAGCTCATCACAAATTTTTTTGACGAACGTTTCCATATTCTTCATCTATTTCAATGTTGATCCTATATGCATACTACGCAATCGACAAACATAAAATAAGCGGAAATAAGAAACGAAAAATTACTGTCAATCGGTCAGCCGCGAATCTCTTGGAAACACCACTCAAGTCAACGGTTAAGAACCCCAACGAGAAGAAACGCGGAAGCTAATTCTCTTCAACTCTTGGAAACCTTTGAACAAGTTTCACTTTGCAAACACTGTTTGCTATTTAACGTTGTTTCAAAATGCACTGAGATTCTGAGACTTTGGGATGATTGAAGAGTGGAGAGGAGGAGTATATTTATAGTAGTCCATAGCTAGTTCACTTGAACTAGAACTGATTTGAATTCTAATCGGAATTCTTATCAGATAACAATCTTACTTATCCATTACTTAATGGACAAGTAAGAGACTTGGGTTGGGCCTATGTTGGGTGGACCAATCACCCAGGCCAATGGCCCCAAGCTCACTGTAATATAAGGCTTGGGCCAATCCATTAAAAAGCCCGAAGTCCAACATTCTCCCACTCACACAAGAGAGTCACAGCCCATTAAGGACCGTCAAGACTTAAAAAGAGAAAACACGCGTCGATCAATTAATTGGTTATATACGACAAATAACCGGAGTGACCAAATGAACCAGTTTCTTCCATAAAGAAGAACAATCTTGAATTTCACTTCATATCCCAGACTACCATGATTTGAATTCACTTCAGACATGTTCGATCCCAAACGAACCAATGTTCTGAAAACTTCGAAGTACTTCTAACCACTACTGTGTTCCCAAGAACCACAATCCTTAGCGTGTGATTTAAATAGTGTGAAAACAATCTGAGTCTTCCAATTCTCTCTTGTCCCACAAGTCGATGAAAGTAACCGACGTCATAGTCATGTCACATAGGCTGCATTTATCGTAGCCATAGAAAGACACGCCAGTGACACTGTCATTACCCCAACACTCCGAATACAAAAGAGATTGTACTAAGGATAAATAAATATGGGACTTTGCACGATAAGGAGTAGGGACCATTCTCAAACTTATCTCCCATAGGGTCAACTTATAGCTCGCACGGTATAAAAGCATACGCGACAATGAACCTTGCCTCGACATTACGCGCGTATGTCTATTATGATAGTTCATTGTCCGGACGATAGCACAAAGCTATTCCTCAGATTTGATCACTCCCACTTTCCAAGTGTGATGACTCAAAAGTCTAGTCTGGCTGGTCAGTCTCATGATTGTGGTTCTCATGAGCGATTCTCAATCCATTTGGGAGAATCTCATCTTGACGACCACATCAAGGCGATCATTTTATACACCCCTCTTAGTTCATGAAACTCCTGTTCAAAACATGAGTGTAGAGATTTCATCTTGCATTATCACCGGATAATCAAGGCAATTGCGCGTGCAAGTGTGCAAGTTTCTCAAACCTAACGACATACTCTCAGATGAATCAACTCTGTATATGTCAGAAACACATGAAGATAAACAATTATCATTAAAACATAGATATAACAATCCATGACATTACAATCTACGTACACCCAAAGACATAGAATACTAGACAAAAATATCTCTAGTTACAGCCTTTGTAAATTGGTCTGCTACCATATTATGTGTAGATATATATCTGACTGTTACATGCTTCTTTGTCACTATATCCCTGACAAAGTTGTACTTAGTCTCTATGTTCTTAGACTTACTGTGATACTTAGCATCCTTAATATAGGCAATAGCTGCTTGACTATCACAATATACAGTGACTGGCTTTGGCTCACTCACAGCTAGGTTAAGGTCATCTATAAACCGTTTGAGCCAAACAGCTTCCTACATAGCCACCGAGTAGGCTACTAATTTTGCTTCCATGGTGGATAATGCTATGCAAGTCTGCTTCTTGCTAGTCTAAGAGAATGCTCCATGACTCAGAGGCATAACCGGAAGTTGACTTCGTCTCATCTAAGTCGTCACCCCAATCAGCGTCAATGTAATCCACTAGATGGCTTTCACCACATTGGTAACATAGAGCATAATCTGAGGTTCCTTTTAGATAAGCTAGAATTCGTTTCAAAGCAATCCAATGCATTTGTCCTAGATTAGTTTGATACGTGCTTACCAGTCCTACTGCGTAGTAAATATCGGGCCTTGTACACAACATAGCATACATTAGGCTGCCGATGGCATTTGCGTATGGAACCTTTTGCATCTTCTCGTGCTCTTGCGGAGTTTTAAGGCACATCTCAAGACTCAAAGTCTGCCTTTTTACAATGAGTGTGTCCATAGGCTTGCAATTAGCCAAATGGAAACGTTCAAGGATCTTTTTAATGTAGAGCTCTTGCAATAAAGCCAATAGCTTCTTACTTCGATCCCTTGATATCTTGACTCCTAGTATATAGGTAGCCTCACCCATATCCTTCATCTCAAAAGTAGTCGACAACCAATTCTTCGTAGACAACAGAATGTCCTTGTTGTTACAAGCCAAGAGAATGTCATCTACATATAATGATAGTAACACAAAACCGTCACTGGACTTCTTCACATTAACGCAATTGTGTTCTTATGTCATTTGGAAACCATATGACATCAACAAGTCATGAAATCTCAGGTACCATTGCCTGGAGGATTGTTTGAGTCCATAAATGGACCTCAAGAGTTTACACACTTTCTTTTCTTTGCCTTAAGTTATAAAACCCTCCGGTTGTTCCATGTAAATCTCTTCCTTCATTCCTCCGTTGAGGAAATTGGTCTTAACATCCATTTGATGCAATTCCAAGTCCATATGTGTGACTAATGCCAAGATTAGGCGAATAGAAGCGAATCTCACTACAGGTGAGAACGTCTCCTCATAATCTATGCCCTCTTGTTGGGTATAGCCTTTTGGCACCAATCTTTCCTTGTATCTCTCGATCGAGCCATCAGCCTTGCGTTTAACACGAATGACCCATTTATTTCCGATGGCTCTATGTTCTGGCGATAATTCAACCAAGTCCGAAACATGGTTACTTTTCATCGATTTCATTTCCTCTTCCATGGCTTTCATCCATAGATCCTTATTAGGTGAATTGAGAGATTCTTTCACGTTCTTTGGTTCATCACCATCGTGTGAAGCCATCATGAATGTTTCCCCCTCAATCTCATAACATCGTCGGGGAATGGGGACTCTTCTACTTCTTTGAGTCGATGACTCAGGCATCGAAGGATCAAGAATTTGTGTACTCCCACTGTCATGTACCAGTGGAGCTGATTTTTCAGGCACTTGTTCACTCCCACTAGGATTGATATCCATATGTGAGGGAACTAAGTTCTCTGATTCGTTTTGTTCAACAAGGGAAGTCTCTCTTTCTACTTCACCCCTCTTGGGGAATTCATTCTTAAGGAACACAACATCACGTGACTCTAATTCAAAAATGGTACAATCTGAATTTTCTCCTATTAGTACATATCCTTTGGATTGCTCGGGATATCTGATGAAAATACATCTTTTACCCCTCGCACCTAGCTTCCCATATGAGCAAGAAAGATCATGTATATAACACGCACACTGTAACATCCCGAAATTTATAAACCAGTTATTTTTATCCATGAATTCTAGGGATTTGAAAGTTGATTTGGGAATTAAGGTTTGTAGCCTAATTTGGGAATTTGGGGTTAATGTATAATTTTAACAAAATTTGGGCCAGTGTAATATAAGTAAATGGTGGTCTAAGCTAAAAATCAGAACAATATAAATAGAAAAATTTAGGTTAACTAAATTATTTTCCTCCTTAGCCATCGTCCTCTCTGTTTCTCCTCTCGCTGCGTCGGGTTAGTTTTGTTATTTGATCATGGAATAATATTATTAGTTGTGTTGCTGAATTAATTTTGTATATGTGTGATTTAACTATTTAACTATTATATAACTCTGCATGTATGTCAAATATATGTAATAGTGGCATGTGGCGATGATTGGTTTTAGTTAGTGGGGGTGTGGGTTTATGTGCGGATCAATAGGTGAGAGTAGTCTCAAAGTTTCACTGTGGGCATGAACATATATAAATTATATTATACTTGTACTGGCAGGTGAGGAAATAAGAGACTATCATGTTTTATTGATTATTTTAATTTCATTCATGCATGTGTATAAAATAGACTTTATAAACCAATTAAATCATGTCTAGAGTTAAGTGAAAAAAAAAAGTACTGATTAGGTGGAGTCCTAAACCGGGTGTGTACGGGTGTGTATATTGTGGTGGTTTAAATTGGTGTGTGGTTTATTGAAGGATTAAGTTAACATCTCTAATATTGATATTAGATACTGAGTCAAATAGGATAAGTTTATATGAAGAAAATATAAATAGCTAGTGGGTGATATATATATACACATAAGTAAGGCTCGTGAGTTTAATATAAATACCGTGAGTAGTGGTTTTGTGTGTAAATATGTTTGTACTCTGTATTAAATAATTATTTATTGATTACACTAATTATGAATTAGATCGTGATCTGGATGTTAGAGACAGAGGGAATCACACTACTTGAATCCTCGTTTGGACAATTGTTTTTATAAGGTTTGTATATGCACTTTCGGATAACCTATTCTAGTTTATGTGTTAGACAATCTAATAGGAAAGTACGAATTGTTATGCTATGAAACTTAAATTCATTGTTTGGCTTGAGAAACGAGTTTGTAGATGCTTGTGGTGATATGTATTGATCGTGTTCTTGGATATGTTTGAGACTGTGAAAAAATGTGCTGAATTAATTATTCTGTTATGTTGGGTTTAATAGACGTTGTCGCCTTGAGTAGAGATTTCAGTCTGTACGAATAGTTGACATGCCATAAGGAGTTCATAGCCATCAAATACTTGGAAATACAGGTCTATTGATTATAAAAGGGACTTCAGTCCACCATATGGTAGGGTAATGGGGGCTTCGGTCTTGCCTTTGTTTTGATTCCGGGTTTCCCGTGTCTTACAGTTATTTAGGAATCTTTCTTAAAGGCGAAACTTGTAAATTGGTATTCTGTCTATTGATGTTTATTCTGATTAATACCTGTACAGAATTTGGCATATAATTTGACCGTCTGCCTACATGGATTATGCTTTTGTATGAATTTGGTGTTGTTGACATGTTGATGGATAAATATCCTTGTTTAGATGCAAATTGTCCTAGTACATAAGTTATAATGGCTAACACCTTTAGTGCGTGTCCACACTAAACATTCCAAGCTTACGCGGGTTTCATCCGCATGTTTTTCGTAGTTGAGACGAATGAGCAGACTAGAGCCACTAGTTCACATTCTTTTCATTTTTTTGGTAACGATGTTTTTACCCACTATTTAGGGACAGTTATATGGATTGTAAATCTTGGATTTTGGATTACATTAGTAAGGTTACCATCAGACTATACTTTATTTTTAATTATGAAGTATTGAACTCAATTAAGAATTAAGTTATGAATTGGGATTATTGATGTTGAAATTGTTGGGAAAATTATTGGAAATATTGGTTTGGATTTGAACAGCTTTTAGTGACTTGAAATTGTTAATGAATTAGAGGACTGATTCTATTTTTTTTTCATTGTACAATTATTAAATTATTCCGAAGTTTATTATTCCGTTTGTTAGGTATTTGGTTCGTTATGTGGCATTTCCGGTTCGGTTCCCCTAAACCGGGCAGGGGGTGTACACGCACCCCCAGGGTCGCATATAGGAGAGGTCAGGTTTTTACCTGTCTATAACTCATAGGGTGTAGTTGTCACTGATTTCGTTGGAACCTTATTTAATATGTGGGTCGCTGTCAGAAAAGCATCTTCCAAATAAGATATTGAGAGATTTGCTTGTGCCATCATCGATCGTACCATTTCTAATAGTGTTCTATTTCTCTTCTCGGCAACACCGTTTTCTTAGAGGTCCTAGGAATAGTCAACTGTCTCACTATACCTATCTCCTGACACAACGTCTCAAATTAGTCAGATAGATACTCTCGGCCTTTGTTAGTGCGTAGCACTTTGACAGTCCTATCCAGTTCTCCACCATAGCCAATAATTTTCCAAAGCAATCTAAAACTTAAGACTTATGGGAGATTAGATAGACTATACTGAAACGAGTGAAGTCATCTATGAAGGTAATGAAATATGATGCACCAATTCTAGCCCTAACATTCATAGTATTTTAGATAGACAGTACTCAATCGAAATTCCTATCAACGTCTAATATAGTATTTTAGATATCGTCTCCACAGGAATTGTAAGCTAAGAAGCATGATTCAGACTAAGATTTAAACTGAATTGCTAAAAGAATCTATATACAAAATGAATTATAGAATCATAGAGTTGATGTGAAGTAAAAGTAACTCATAACATTCATTCAATGAAAACTCAAGTCAGCACTCTATTCTGCAATTGATCTTAACAATGAATAAACTGATTTGCTAGATCTGTTGTCAATTAACTTCTCATGCAAGTTTCATCTTAATTCACAGATTTACCTTCTAGATCATCATCAGTTATATGTTAAAAGATATCTCATTTCAATTTAATAGATCTCAATTATATAGTTGCATATATATCTATACCACAACCTATACAATTGATAAGCACAATCTGTAGAAAAACAGATCTGTAGTCTATCTCTAGTACTACGATCCTCTGTTCTCGGATCTGAAACCTAATCGCCATCTCTGGTCTAAATAAAATCTCAGATTAACAATATTACGTAACTCTCGTTCTTGTAATTCAATTAGCTCATGAAATCCAGTAGATCTGGCTATAATTGACCAAGAAACTTTGCAATTGAAATGATAATCAACATCAAGATTCAACAAATCAACAGAGCTTTTAGCTAGCACATCTACTTCAGCATATTCAATCAAGTACAGAAATCATCATCGACATGCTCAAGATCTAAATCTTACCAAGGAAGATTGAAGCTAGACTCTGTCACAGTTCTTACTTCACAATCTTCAAGTTAAATCTCAATGATCAACAGAAACAGAGCACAAAACTTCTTCAAGAAACTTCTCCGAAGATGTTGAATAAAGCGTATAGAAGAATCTAGAATTTCTCTTAAAGTGTAACAGAATGTCAAGAGTGAAAATCAAACGTCTAAAACTGTTTTTCTCTAAAAAAACTTCACACTAATTACTTCATCTGAGCTCCTATTTATAGAGTTTGGCTCTGTGGCAATTTCTAAATAAAATCAACAAAGAAACACAAATTGGCAAAGTAACATTTTTCTCCATTTATGTCGCCTGTTCCTTCGCCTGAACCAAACGACTTCTTCAATTCTCGGTTGTCCTGACTGCCAAGCTGTCAATCTTTCTAGGCAAAATATCCTCAATGTTGCCACAGTACGTCGCCTGATGTTCAGAAGAGTTGACATTTTTCGCCAAAACACTCTTTCAGTTAAGATCTTCTAGGCGATGTCTCATCAAATGTCGCCTGTTATAATCCTTAGATCTGGCGACATTTCTCCTTTATCGCCTCAAACATCGCCTCAAGGCAGGCGAAGTTCAATTCTTATCGCCTAAGTTACTGCCAGGATGACGATATATGAAGGCGAGGAATTCCTGATTCGCCTTCCACGTTTAACTCTTCGAGGCGAAATATTCTTTATATCGCCTGCTGCATCGCCCTTCACTCCAAATCATGGTGAGGTCTTTAGGCGAATTCTTTTCTTATCAAAATTATCTCGCCAGTTTGCTGACTTTGAATGAAATTCTGATTTGGTCCTTCTTTCTTCTGAATTTGCATGTTTAGCCTCTTTTCCACAGTTTTTCATCCAAGTCCCTGTCTCAACAATAAAAACCTAGAATTAGTAGAAATGTAATCACTATTTCATCATTTAAACTCAATTTTATTACATTCAAACTCATAAAGTATGCTAAAAACATAGGTAAATTCTAGACTTATAAAGGAACAAAAGCTTGATATATTTAATTAAATATTTATTTGCTATTAATAAATTGAGTATAAATATATATATATATATGTATATATATATATATAATCAATTTTAGATTTCTAAAGGTTGTTTTTATTAATTTAGGAGAAGATAAAATCAAGTTTTATTTCATTTTCCTTTCTCTTTCTCTTTCTGGAAAATCATTATTATTTTTTTCGGTTTATAAATTTATTTTACCGAACTATTTAAATAATATTTTTCTTATTTTAATTTTTTATGTTAATAATTTTTTTTAATATCATAAATCTTCTGTTATTATATATACTAATAGTTTATTTTTTTTTTATTAATTTCTTATATTTTATTTTACATAGTTTAAAATTTTCAGAAATTTTAAATTACACTATTGGTATGTTTTAAATCACTAATATATTTTATTTTAATGGTTTTAAATTTTAATTTTGCATTTTTTAAAAAAAATAAAATTAACTAACACATTGCTTTCATGTATTTTCTAATATTACTAATTTTAAAATTTATTTTATTTTAAATGAAATAAGTTATTATTTCATCATGTACAATAACGAGTATTTTGGAGTTCAAATTCAAATGTGTTATGCAAATGTTTTTAATTGGTTTGATATGGTTTATTTTATTAAAAAAATTTGCAATTACCATTTATTTATCATTTATTTTATTAAATAAATTTTTAATTAATATATATTTATTTGATATCAGATTCATAAATGCATTAATTTTCTTTATTTATTGAAAACTTTTGGCTCATTTTATTTTTCATATTTATAATTTGACACACGTCATTCTTTTAGATTATTTTATTTACAATCAATAATTTTTTATAATTTTAATCAATGATGGTTAATATGAATTAATAATTATGTTAGAATCGAGTATCAATTCAATCATGGTAATTTGTTTAATTTTTCAAATTTTAATTGATTTCATTTCTAACACCGGACATATAACACCGAAATATTAAAAAATTATTTGTGTTAATATATATATATATATATTTATAAGTTGATTATATGAAATATAAGTTTTGACAAAAGAGCACTAGTGATTCATATAAATCAGATGTTTTCTAATGAATTTTTTAATTTCTTACATTTTATTTTTAAATAATAAAAAATTCAGAAATGTATATTGAACTCTAAAAAAAATAAAATAAAAAATTTTTGACAATTCCACCACTAAATCTTAGGATTATTCTTATACTATTATATTTAGTTAATTTTTTCAATTTAGTTACTTATTCGTTATGAAAAATCTATTTTCCTTAAAATTACGACACTAGCACTTAACGTTGACTTTAACTTTAATTATTGGTCAATTTAAAAATTTTAGTGATAATTCGGTTACGATACCAAATGTAATGTGTAACAAAATTGTCACTAAAGCTTAAATATAATATTATAAATTTTATTATTTTTTCCATCATACCATTTGTGAAATATTTTTGTTGAAATAATAGTTACAAAATTTAAGATCATAATTTTGTCACAATATCGTTACTAAATATAATTAATAAATTCATAGATTACCATAAGTACAAAACAATGACAAATTAGTGACAAAGTGTAATGTAACGAATGCATTCGTCATAAATATGTCACTTTTTATAATATTATAATAGTGGACATTTTTCGCAACTATTTCGTTACATTTCCGTCATAATTATTGACGAAAATTTTTTGTCACAATAAATTTGTCACTAATGCTTGTTATTCTTGTAGTGTGACGAGTCCGTCAATATTTAAAATAACTTGTAAACGAAAAATTAATTGTAGTGAACAAGGTCGAATCCGTAGAGAACGGTTATCAATTCTAAGTTCTATACTAACCAAGTTATGTAAATTGGAGGTTTAAAGAGTGAATTTGAATTGAATAGTTAGGACGTAAACATTGACGATCAAATATATCTAGAGACCCAACTCATTGACCATTTAATTACTGTGTTGATCATTGATTCTAAAGATATCTCTATCAATTTTTATAACCACAGTTATAGTCACTGACAACATGCCTAACAATAAATCTTTTTCTTAATTTTAGATTGGCCGGGTATAACCCTTCAAATCAATCAATACGCTTACATAGATTGCATTATGAATTAAAAAAGATCTGTGGTCATAAACAATGAATCAGTATGATAGTTCTTGAACTATGATTGTGAAACCTCAACACTACCTAGATCAAATTAATTACAAATTATCTAACATGCAGTGCATTAGCATACTTATAACTAATCGCACACTTAATCAATTAATTAAATGAAACTAACATGACCTTAGTTATGGGCACAGCGGATGACCTTAACTATGGGCATAGAGACTACACAAATATTAAAAGATAAAGCAATGAATTAAAGATCTCACAACACAATTTAACTAAATCGATCATTTAGCTGGGTACACTAGTTAAGCACCCCATGAGCGCAATCAACATCACCTCTATAATATAAATTGAGCGTACAAAAATAAAAGAAGGGAGAGATATAAAAACTCAAGCCTGATTGTTTATGAAATATTTTGAAAAACCCCAAAGGAGAAAAATAATTATGTTCTACAGAGTAATATACTTTGTTAAGAAAATAACAAATCTTTTAAAATCTTTTCGAAATCCTCTCTTGAAAAATATAATCTCTAATTTGACTTTTGAAATATTTGAAAAAATCTTTGAAAGTTTGACTTCAATCATTGAATTTATGCATTTTAGACTTTTAATCTCTAGAAATCTTCATGATTGCACAAATGCCTCCAAACTGTTAACATTAACAAAAATTGGGCAAATAAGTAGAAAATTATAACAATGTCCTCAAAATAATTAATAAAATAGTGCATAAATGTCGCATATATTGTGCTTAATCATGATTACATGTTCTTACTTAGAACAATTTGATAATGGGGAGTGTTGCATTATAGATAAACAAACACAGAGAACTTTGGTCAATATAAAAAAGACTTCAAACGAAAAGTTTCTGCTTGATGTGTCTCAAGTGGGAACTTTGTGCTTATAGTAAGAGAAAATGAATAATCCATATTATGGCATCTCCGATATGGACATATACATTTAAAAGGGTTGTGGTTACTTTGAATAAAAAATGGTCTTAAGATTACCAAAGATTGATGACATCAAGTTATGTCTAGGATGTGTGTACAACTTGGAAAGCTTTATCTTATTTATAACTACTTCATGCTGACTTATGCAGTCCTATGCAAACAATGTCTCTTGGAAGAAGTAAGTACTTTCTTTTAATAACAGGTGATTATACTAGAATGTCTTGAGTGCACTTTCTTCACAGTAGAGATCAGACATTTGAAAAATTCAGAGTTTCAAGGCCTTAGTGGAGAAGCAAAGTGGGCGTAATATCAAACCTCTATGAATAGATAATGGTGGAGAATTTTTGTTAAATGAATTCAACTCTTTTTGCGAAGAGCATGTAATACATTGAGAATAAACAATGCCATACTCCTCAGAACAACAAGGTGTTGTGGAGCGAAAAAAACATACTATTGTTGAGTTGGCCAGGAGTATGTTATAGGGTAACCAAACACTTTATGGAGAAAGTAGTAGCTACAACTATGTATCTTCTCAATATATCTCCTACAAGAGCTGTACAAAACCAACTTCATTTGAAGTTTGGAATGGATACAAACTTTCCATGACTCACTTGCGATTTTTTGATTCTATTTGTTGTGCTTTGATTATATCACATAATAGAAAGAAATAAGATCCTAAGTCTCATCAGTGTATATTCGTAAGACGCCTAATCAAAAGAATACAGATTGTTAGATCTTACAAATAATAGAATCTTAGCTAGGAGAGCTGTTATATTTAATGAGAGTTTGAGTTGGCACGAAAATGTTGCACCAACATCCTGTCAGATTATTGGAAATGATGAACAACATGAAGAATATAACAATAATCTTCAACAAACAATTATGACACCACCTGATACACCTCCATCAATATTAACTCCACAATCTCAAGAAAAATCTTATGGCTTCTTCACTGTAGAAGAATTATCTATTCCATTTGCTCGTAGAAAATATAGATCCTTAGTGGATTTATATGAAATATGTGACTTTGCACTAGTTTTTGCTGATATAATCAATTTTCAAAACGCTTGTCAAGAGAAAACATGGTTATTTTACATGAAAGAGGAGATCGCTGTTATTAACAAGAATGAAACTTGGATCTTATATGATTTACCTACTAGCCAAAAGGCGATTAGACTCAAATGGATATTCAAAAAAAATGTGGAACAAATACTAAGATCCAAAAGTACAAAGCACGACTAGTTATGAAAGGATATGAACAATAAGCTGGGATTGACTTTAAAGAAATGTTCTCTCCCGTGGCTCGATTTGAGACAGCTTGGATATTCTTAGCCTTGACTGCTCAACAACACTGGCATTTCTACCAATTTGATGTAAAGTCAGCTTTTCTGATTGGTGATCTTAATGAAGAGGTTTATGTTATACAGCCTGAAGGATTTACAAAAAAGGGAAAAGAAGAACACATGTATAAGTTGAAGAAAGCCTTTTATGGGCTAAAACAAGCGCCACGAGTATGGTACTGTCACATTGATCAATATTTATTGAAGAATGTCTTTGAGAGGAGTGAAAGGGAGCCTAACTTATATGTGAAAAATGTAGAGGATTGAGCTTTCATGTTGGTTTGCTTGTATGTAGATGATATGATTTATGCGAGATCAACAAGAACCATTATTGATGAATTCAAGGATTAGATGATAAATGAATTTGAGATGACTGACTTAGGCTTATTACAATAGATTCTTGGTCCTCAAGTAAAGTAAGAAGATGATAGTATATTTCGCTCACAAGAGTTTTATGCCAAAGAACTGCTTCGATTCAGTATGTTGTATTGCGAACTGGTGAATACTCCTTTAATGTTAATGATAAATTTATCAGTAGAAATGGTGAAAGAGCAGCTAATCCCACCTCATGTAGAAGTCTTGTTGACATGTTAGTTTACTTAATACATATACGCCCAGATATTGCTTTCTCAGTTAACACCTATTCGAGATTCATGGAGAAGCCATGAGAAGTACATTTTGGATCTGCAAAATGAATTTTGCGATCTATTTTCGGTGTAGTAAGTTATGAGATTTTGTATTCTACCAATTTTCATGAACATTATGATGGAAAACTATATGGTTACTCAAATTGTGATTTTGCGAGCTATATCGATGATCGGAGAAGTGTGCAAGCCCATGTTTTCACTTTAGGGTCAGGAGCTATTGCATAGAGCTCTTATAATAGCTTTTTCTAGCACAAAATAGAGTATGTGGTAGTAGCTTTTCCAACATGTTAGGCTGTTTGGTTGAGAGGCATTTTGAATTATTTGCAACAAGAACAAAATGAAGCAACTATTATTTTCTGCGACAACAAATCGACCACTTTCATGACTAAAAATCCAGCATTACATAGTCGAACAAAAACATAGATACACGACTACATTTTATCATAGATTTAGTGGCCGGAAGAGTTGTAGATGTTCGATACTATAATAATCATGATTAGTTGGTCGATATCTTGACAAAGTCATTGTCAAAGGAAAAGTTTTATTTTCTCAAAAGTTTGCTTGGAGTTTGTGATTTCAAATCAAAACAGGATGTAGAAGTGTGAATCTCAATCAATGAACAAAATAATTTGAAGATAAATTGCAAACATTATTTAAGTAGTATTAATTAATAACTTACATCTCTATTTATGGAGAGTAGTTTTCTTTTATTCATGTTTATTTATTCCTTTATAACGTTCTTGATATGTTTCCTATAAAATAGGCTTTTCTCATTTTAATAAAATATAGAAGAACATTATATAAGTTTATCTATCTGACTATCACTTACTGTTTATTCTTCTACATAGGCCTTTATCAATTAACTGACATTCAGAATCTCACTTGAAACTCAATGGGGATTGCATTTACATTTTGTTTATAGAAGAACATTGATTACTTAAACAGCTTCAGGTCAACTGAAAGACTGAGATGTAGAGAAAAGAACATATATATATATGGTTACAAAAAAAGAGTGATGTGGTTTGCTACTAGAAAACCATAGACCTATAATAACGATAAGAACTTCAACAACATTTATCACTGACGCTACTGGCCAAATGACAGTTCAATATTTGCCAACTAAGCCCCTCATCTAACTGATCATCCACAACTGAACGGTCTTCTTCAGTTGAGTAGTCTAGACAAAGGTTATATTGATTATGACATCTTTTATTCATGCTATTTGGCCTAAAATATTATTAAGATAAGAATGAATAATATATTAACCACCATTCTCATAAAAAATCCAGTGTTTCATGATCGATAAAATATCATTTTATTAATTAATTCATTGATGACTAGAGCTGGTAAATGGGCCCAAGGCCCGCGGGTTAACCCGTTTAACCTACAAATTAGACGGGTTAGGATCAATCAAAATTTGGCCCGCCATATAAGTGGATCTGTTTAATCCGGTCCGTTTAGCCCACGAATTTAGATGGGCTGGGCTGGATTAACCGCGGTCTAACTCGCAATCCTGTAGCACTTAAAAAAAAAAAAAAACTAATTACTAGTGATGAGTATTTTCAACCTCAATTTTGTAATTTCTTTTAACCCTAATTTCGTGCAATCCACTCAACCTTCAGTAATCTTAACCTTCGATGACTACTTTATATTTTAGGTTAATGTGATATCTTATTTACTAGTTACTTTTCTATTTGATTGATTACGTGAGATTTTGTTTTTTGTATTGTTTTGTGTGAAACTATAGTTAACTTATGGATATTCTAATCATAATTTTATAATCTTTTACTTTAGGATTTCAGTTTCAATTTGGCTACTCCAAAAAGTTTATGGGACAAATCAAATACAACATCTGGTAACGTAAGAGTCAAAATTATAAAATTTATTGATAAATTTGTTTTTATTTTAACTTTTTCTACCTAATTTACAATAAATTTGGGTCTTTTCAATGCTATCAAATAATTTTTCCATCTTGGATATTAAAGGTGAGTAGTTTTTTTTCGTGACACAATTTTTAACTTCTTTTTTTTTTCTTGTATAAATAGTCAAACTTATCATGTATTATTTTCTTGTATTTTTTATTTTTTAAATTTTTTTATCCTTATTATTTAAAAAATTATATAATTTTTTTCTTTTTTTATTTGATAAGTGATTAACAGGCTAGCCCGTTTAACACGTGATCCATGCGGGCCGGATTAGGATTGGTGTTAAATCAGCTCGCACAGTAAAAAGAAAAAAATTCATGCGAGTTGATCCGTTTAATCCGTAATCCGTCAGGGATTGGGCTGGTCCGGGCCAAAACAGCCCGTTTACCGGCTCTATTGATGATATGCACATGGAGATGAAATATATGATATCACTCGATCATGTTACTGATATTTTCACACATAAAACACTTAATATAAAGTTTAAGTGGAGGGTTAAATTTGGTAAAGTTTATATGAAAAAAGTTAATTTATTAAATTTATTTGTAATTCATATTAAATTTCTGGTATTGGATATATTTATATTTTACTAATTTTAGCATAGAAAATTTATTATAAGTTATATGTAAGTCAATTATAAATAGAAGGTGCAAAATAGAAAAATAATTACATATTTACTTAAAATATTATTATTATTATTATTATTATTATTGTTATTATTATTATTGTTCCATCTATTTCTTCATGGGTAAGCTTCTAAATTTTAATAGATACGGAATAACAGATGGTTATAAAGCTCAAGTAGAGATCACAAAAATTCTGGCAGTAGTTCGTTGGAGCTTCAAGGCTGGTCCTCCTCCAATCCTATTTTGGTTATCAAATGTATAGAAATTATTTTATTATTAATATATTTTAGTTAAAAATAAATTTAAAATAAATATAAAAAATTATATAAAAGAGAAAAGTCATTCAAAATTAAATTAAAAAAAATCAAAAATTAAATATAAATAAACATTAAAGTGACTTTATATGGTTAAAATGTTTTAACTCATTTTAATAATAACACATAAACAACCATCCAAATGAATATACCAACTACTTCATCTTTGCTGCTTAAACCTTATTGATATATAAATTTTTTGTCAAATTTAACCGAATTATATAATTGTAATGCTTAGATAATAAGAAACAATGGTCGGAGGTTGAAAAAAAATAAAGAAGAGAAAATAATATAAAATATTAGATTTAAGGATTTTTTTATGGGATATGAAAATAAAAGGAAGAATTGGAAATAAAAAATAATAGTGTTTTATATTTCGGTTAATTCGGTCAAAATCCATTTTACCTAATTTTTAGGAATTACTCAAACTTTTAATAAATTCTATCCGAATTATCTAATTAATAATATTTGTTGATCGAACCGAATTATCCGAATATTTGTTGACCGAACCGAATTATCCGACATACCCAAATTACCCGTTTTACCAAATTATCAGAATAATGTTGCTCAACCTAGTGTCAACTATATTGTTAAGAAATAAATTACATAAGCTTAAGAAGTAAGCAACTGTGATACAATAGAAGAGGTATGGACGACCACATGAGAACCATCACATCGACAAAGGTGTTTGGTCATCCCATGATGGATCAATCTTTACATCCACGACTACCCAGCTGAACACAGACTTCAATTTCGAAGTTGGTCTTCATGTTTTGCTCCAAGAGATGCCCCAAAACAACACATCAAATTTCGTGATATATCCATTTACTCATCTTAATCGCTTTGGGCTCAAAAGGAAACACTACAGCAATTGGTTTTGTAGAGTGCAGAAGGCGGTGAAGGGTGGAATCTATGGAAGCCACGTGGCAGATAAAGAAAGATGCTACACGCGTTTATAAAAGGAGGTTGCAACATGGTGAAACCCTGGTCGCATGCTCTTAAACATATAAATTCTCTTTCAACTGTTTTTTTTAGTAGGTCCTCCTAACATGTTGTAAATACTTATCCATCCATATAAAATACAGGTGTCCATGAGAATGTGAGACATGGTAAATAATAGGTTAGGCCTTTATCTGACATCCATTTTGTTAGTAGAAGAACATTAGTTAACTAAGCAATTTCAGATCAACTAAAAGAACAACAACAGAGACTAATATATATATATATATATATATAAGGAGACTTACCAGAATCCGAATAAATTGTTAGACAATTTAGTAGAGCATTTCCGGACATGAGACAAAACGTGAATAATGACGTGATTGAATATTTAAAAATAGGCAACGTCTATTTAAAATAGTGATACAATAGTCATAGTCTAATATATATTTTTTATTTTTATAATTATTATAATTTTAATTAAATTAAATCTCTACCGCACAAAAAGAGAAATAATAAAATTAATTTGATAAAATAATATATTAATATTTATTTAGATGAGTTGGTTGTGCGTTCGAGCATCCATAAATACCAGTTGAAGTTCACAACTGGTAAATAATAAAATACGCTAGGTCAGCTTCTCATTGGAAATAGAATCAACTATTGGAGATCAATTTTTTAAAAAAAATTATCCTCCGTGAGCAAATTTTTAATTCAAATACTATTGGAGATGCTTTAGGAGATGCTTTAGAATGCATAATAAATTCAAATTGATAAAAATCGAGAGAGAAAAAGATATCCTTTGGAATAAATGAAGGAGCTAATCTATCTCTAGATAAAAGGTGAAAGAGTCACAGCAACTACCAATTTTAAAAAGAGAAAGAACATTTCGTAGAAGAGAATAAAGGAAAGGTCATATGGATATCGTTGAAAGAACTTTGAGTTGTTATATATATATATATATAGTATTCTTACGCGTGTTTTATATTCACTATAATTTGACCATAAAATGATTTTTTTTATATAAATATGTGATTTTTTAGATTATATTGAGAATTAGACAGATTTTTATATTATATATCGAGGACAAAAACTCCTATTAAAAATTTCATATTACATGACAACTATTGGAGTCAAATTCCGATGGGACTTCGAACCCCTTCAAAATTAGGGCTCTAATCTATTAGTTTTTGTCTCCAATTATCTAGTAATTCGTTGTGTGCTTTATTTTGGAGATTTAATTCGTTTATATAAAGCCCCTTCAAGCTCCAAGAGATGTTAACTTACACTTAGCTGGAGCCCCGAGATTCGTGGAAACCAAATCCCCTCTCCACCTTATCTTTCTAGAAGTTTATTCAAAAGCACCATGAGCGGCCGAAACAAAATGATATATTTCGGCCGCTTGAATTCATGAATTAAGAAACGGTTCCCTCGGTCCAGCTGTTCTTAGATCCTATCTGTCTTTTACTTCGGCCGAAAGTATGTGAGATCCAATGGGCCTGAACTTTTAAGCCCATTAATAGAATGATTTCTGCCAAAACCATAGAGGAATTTTTAGGATATCCCTCTAGTTGAGCAGCCGAAAGTCTTTAGGTGTTGTAGGCTGCTTCAGTAACTCCCCCCACTCCTGAGTTTAGGAAATCTACTAAAATCAGGAGTTGTTGAAATTTCGGCCGCAAGATTAGTCGACCATAACGTACAATCACTCCCAAATCGCCTTAAGGTTTCCTTTGGAGGGAAAACTGGATGACGTCATCCTTAACCTAACCATGATTAGTTTCTTGGGAAATGTTCCGTCTTCATAAAAAGGCTTTTCAATTTTCAGACTTTACTCACAAACTAAAAGCTTCTTACTCTTCACCTTCTCTCTACCATAAATTCGTTCCAGGTTCAAACGGCGTTGAAGATCAGGTAAGTTATCTTTTTTAATGTTGGATTTAAAACCACCATCAGCCGTTGAGTCTTTTCCACCAATTTTTAGGTCTATCTGATCTATATTCCGCGATAACTATTCTCTACCTTTTCTTCTTCACTCGACATTCTTTCTGCACAAACCCAGGTAGGTTTCAAAAAGAAACCTTTACTATTCCTTTATTTGATCTTTTTAACACCTGAGTAGATAGGTTGTTTCTATTTTCGCTTTAAACCAAATTACTTTTTAGCCGCATATAGGTAACCCATGATGTTGATAATTTTCAACACTGCGGCCGAAACTGACCACAAAATCTTAGCGACTAATACCTAGGCATCCATACGAAATCTATCTACTAGCCATATTAAAATGGTGTCCGATCCCAATATAGATCGATCGAAAAGAAGTACATTGATCACACATGTTCATACTTATTAACAGTACTAACACTGATCCTATGGGTTCAGGATTGGAATGGATGACCCAAACCAAGCACAATCTAGGAAGGGCATATTTTGATCGAACGAGGGTATTTTGGGATTACCCCTACAATTTAGAGAATGTAGTCCCAGCGGCCGCAGCGTCATAACTACCTCCACTTCTTCTGACTCCAATTCTTCAGATACATAAGATGAAAGACAATCGGCCGAAAATTTAGACGTGACCTAGGCAAGTTCAAAACCACATGTCCACTTACCTTGTGAATAATGACGTGATTGAATATTTAAAAATAGGCAACGTCTATTTAAAATAGTGATACAATAGTCATAGTCTAATATATATTTTTTATTTTTATAATTATTATAATTTTAATTAAATTAAATCTCTACCGCACAAAAAGAGAAATAATAAAATTAATTTGATAAAATAATATATTAATATTTATTTAGATGAGTTGGTTGTGAGTTCGAGCATCCATAAATACCAGTTGAAGTTCACAACTGGTAAATAATAAAATACGCTAGGTCAGCTTCTCATTGGAAATAGAATCAACTATTGGAGATCAATTTTTTAAAAAAAATTATCCTCCGTGAGCAAATTTTTAATTCAAATACTATTGGAGATGCTTTAGGAGATGCTTTAGAATGCATAATAAATTCAAATTGATAAAAATCGAGAGAGAAAAAGATATCCTTTGGAATAAATGAAGGAGCTAATCTATCTCTAGATAAAAGGTGAAAGAGTCACAGCAACTACCAATTTTAAAAAGAGAAAGAACATTTCGTAGAAGAGAATAAAGGAAAGGTCATATGGATATCGTTGAAAGAACTTTGAGTTGTTATATATATATATATATAGTATTCTTACGCGTGTTTTATATTCACTATAATTTGACCATAAAATGATTTTTTTTATATAAATATGTGATTTTTTAGATTATATTGAGAATTAGACAGATTTTTATATTATATATCGAGGAAAAAACTCCTATTAAAAATTTCATATTACATGACAACTATTGGAGTCGAATTCCGATGGGACTTCGAACCCCTTCAAAATTAGGGCTCTAATCTATTAGTTTTTGTCTCCAATTATCTAGTAATTCGTTGTGTGCTTTATTTTGGAGATTTAATTCGTTTATATAAAGCCCCTTCAAGCTCCAAGAGATGTTAACTTACACTTAGCTGGAGCCCCGAGATTCGTGGAAACCAAATCCCCTCTCCACCTTATCTTTCTAGAAGTTTATTCAAAAGCACCATGAGCGGCCGAAACAAATGATATATTTCGGCCGCTTGAATTCATGAATTAAGAAACGGTTCCCTCGGTCCAGCTGTTCTTAGATCCTATCTGTCTTTTACTTCGGCCGAAAGTATGTGAGATCCAATGGGCCTGAACTTTTAAGCCCATTAATAGAATGATTTCTGCCAAAACCATAGAGGAATTTTTAGGATATCCCTCTAGTTGAGCAGCCGAAAGTCTTTAGGTGTTATAGGCTGCATCAGTAACTCCCCCCACTCCTGAGTTTAGGAAATCTACTAAAATCAGGAGTTGTTGAAATTTCGGCCGCAAGATTAGTCGACCATAACGTACAATCACTCCCAAATCGCCTTAAGGTTTCCTTTGGAGGGAAAACTGGATGACGTCATCCTTAACCTAACCATGATTAGTTTCTTGGGAAATGTTCCGTCTTCATAAAAAGGCTTTTCAATTTTCAGACTTTACTCACAAACTGAAAGCTTCTTACTCTTCGCCTTCTCTCTACCATAAATTCGTTCCAGGTTCAAACGGCGTTGAAGATCAGGTAAGTTGTCTTTTTTAATGTTGGATTTAAACCACCATCAGCCGTTGAGTCTTTTCCACCAATTTCAGGTCTATCTGATCTATATTCCGCGATAACTATTCTCTACCTTTTCTTCTTCACTCGACATTCTTTCTGCACAACCCAGGTAGGTTTCAAAAAGAAACCTTTACTATTCCTTTATTTGATCTTTTTAATACCTGAGTAGATAGGTTGTTTCTATTTTCGCTTTAAACCAAATTACTTTTTAGCCGCATATAGGTAACCCATGATGTTGATAATTTTCAACACTGCGGCCGAAACTGACCACAAAATCTTAGCTACTAATACCTAGGCATCCATACGAAATCTATCTACTAGCCATATTAAAATGGTGTCCGATCCCAATATAGATCGATCGAAAAGAAGTACATTGATCACACATGTTCATACTTATTAACAGTACTAACACTGATCCTATGGGTTCAGGATTGGAATGGATGACCCAAACCAAGCACAATCTAGGAAGGACATATTGTGATCGAACGAGGGTATTTTGAGATTACCCCTACAATTTAGAGAATGTAGTCCCAGCGGCCGCAGCGTCATAACTACCTCCACTTCTTTTGACTCCAATTCTTCAGATACATAAGATGAAAGACAATCGGCCGAAAATTTAGACGTGACCTAGGCAAGTTCAAAACCACATGTCCACTTACCTTTTGGAATGGCAGAATTGAGAGTTATTTTGTGGCCATATGGATAAGGCATACCAGTAGTAGATTCAGAACGCCCATAGTTGCCTGTTCAGGATATTGATCGAAGCATCAAGCCATGTACAAGTTTATGTCATCATTCGAATCTAACTAAAGCATCCCTCAGGCTAATGAGGATAAAATATGATATAACGGACAACGTGGAGCTAGCACTACCGGCCGACCATGAACACCTCGGTCGGATTGTGCCTGGGTGGCATTTCTTTTATCTGGACCCGTTGATGAGTGGGATCCGATTCCCAATCAAGGGGTTAGCAAAAAAAGTTCTCGATCATTACGGCATTGCTCCAAGTCAGTTATGCCCTGGCGGTTGGGAGATAGTGCTAGCGCTCAATATGCTGGGTTTTGCACAAGGGCTTCAACAGCTCTCAATTGACGATTTCTTGCATAGTTACTATTTGAGAGACCATGACCATGATAGAGGCCGTTATAGTGTCTATGCGCGTTCGAAACCGACTGCCCCCATAGTTAAACTCCCCACTAGGGAGGACACAATTTGGAAGCTATCATACTTCCTTGTAAGAGGAAATATATCGGCCGGGAGTTCCTCATAGGTATTTGTTAACTGTTTTTAGCAAACTTGCGGCCGCAATACTAACGTGGTTACTATTTATTTTTACAGATTCTAGTGAACTTAGCAGGAAGAAAGACTTCGACCGCGATCGACAGAGAACTGCCCGATTACTAGTGGCCGAAGTAAAAGATAGGCTTTAGAAAACACTCTCCGATCCCTCCAATTTATATCCTTCCTTTTCTGGTAAGGCGTAAAGTCTAAGATCGAAGGTAGGCCATATCCTTTACCCAAATCCATATTCGGTTGGACACTCGCAAGAGTATCCACCGAGCAGTTATTTAAGCACCAATTTCTTAACCCCGTTACGTCATTAAAGCGCATGGTTGTAGGAGAATCGATGGAGGCCGCTAGGAGGAGGCCACTAGACATTTCATTCCTCTACTTGGAGCAGACAATGAGGGACCGAAAAAAAGGGGAAGAAAACTAAATCAAAGAAGAAGAAGACGGCCGAAAAAGAGAAAGCACCTAAGGCCACCGCTAATACTACACCAGTCTCCACACCAAAGCGGCCGAAAAGACCTCCAATGGATGACTTGACTCAGTCTGTGGAATATATCTCTCTGATAGACCATCCTGAATCCGGTATTCAGTTATTGATGGGAAACCATCTGGATCTCGACCGCCAGACTATTTCAAATTGGGGTGATGACAGACTAATCGAATTCGCAGCCTCTCGAGCAGAGCAGGTATATTCAGTTACAATGCTTTTCGTTTCCTTATCTTATTTTACTTATAATTCGTTACTGCTTGCAGGCAGGATTCGTTGCTTATGAGACCGGCCACAGGCTGCATTCGGTGTGGACTCAGCACGAGATAGTCATGGGCTCGTCTGCACGATTGAAGTTAGAGCAGAGTCAAGACCGCCTGAAAGCTGCAACCAAAAAGGTGGATACTAAAAATTTCACGATTTCGGATCTCAATTATAAATATAATGTCTATTAGCTGAAAAGGCTGGTTTGGAAGATCGCGTCCGCACGCTCGAGGAAGATGTCCAAGTCATGAAAGCGGCCGCTCATCTGAAGACCAAATATGACTTGTTCAAAGAGTTTGAACAACTCAGAGGTTCTGAATGGGACCTCCAAGCGGCCTATGACGCTTAGGAGGCTTTCATCTCCTGCAAGGACGATGCCAAGGATGATGACGAAGGGCCAAATGACATGGAGGGACCATCGAGCCAGGATCATGGAAAGGATGACGCTGGCTCCTGATTAACTTTTATATTGTCACTGGCTGCTTTTTTTAGGCCTTTTGAATGTTAACTTATCAACTTGCTTTTGGCCGCTTTAAATGTCGGCCTGGAATTGCTTATCTCTATTTTTCTTACTTTGGCGATCGAATTAATACTCGACTTTGATCTTATATATGCTTCAACGATTCATTGCAACCCAGATTATCAAATTCAAATCGAACACTAGTGTATTTATTCAATAGGCAACCATGCAAATGTGCAGGTCCGAAATTATTTTAAAAACAAAAAATGGTATACATGTTAATTTTGTATCCCGAGGTTTTACAGCCTTTCTCTGAGTGTGTCCTGGGCTGGACAGCGATGATCCTGAAAAAGGATGATTAGGCGTGTTAGGCACAACCGATTTAGGCTGCTTATCGTTTTTAATTGATCGTGGATACGTAGCAATAGGGTGGGTCGATGCCTGCTACATCCATCGCCTGAAGAGGCTGTTGATGGACTCGCTGCGTGACCTGAATTTTCCAGAAATATGGATTTCATTAGATAGAAATTTCTGATCATCGCGACCCGTCATAGATGTGGGGTTTACGAGGAGAAACCGTAGAACAGTGTGTAAAGTTTAGGTGTTACCTTATTGATTGAACAACTTTAAATGTGTTGCATTCTAAAGATTGGTCAGCTTCCTTCCCAAGCTATCCGCCAGGAGGTACGCGCCCCGTCCAAATGCCTCTATGATTGTATAGGGCCCTTCCCAGTTTGGCGCTAGTTTCCCATCTTCTAATATCTTCGTATTTTGGAAAACCTTCCTAAGCACTTTGTCGCCAGTTTTAAATTTGTGGACGCGGATCTTCCTAGCGTGCAGCGTGCTAGGTTTTGCTGGTATGACTCGATACGGACTAGGGCCGCCTCTCGCCTTTCGTCAATCGTGTCTCTATTTAGCGACAATAGCTCCTCGTTCCACTTCTGGTCGATCATTGACCGGACCGTGCCTATGCGCGTCTCATTTGGTAACACTGGTCTGAACCATAAACTAAGGCAAAAGGCGTGTCACCTGTCGCTCGTTTAGGGGTACAACGGTAAGCCCTGAGCACTTCATGGAGTTTGTCATCCCATGTCGACTTTACTCTACCCACTTTTTTCTTTATCATTCCTACAACCGTTTTGTTGGTCGATTCTGCTTGCCCATTGGATTGCGGGGCGGTAGCGAGGCATTGAGTCATGTAACTTGATGTTCCAATTGCTCTAAAATGTGTTGAAGTTCATGGAATTGAATTGCGCCCCATTGTCTACAACTATTTCTCTTGGGACGCCGAATCTACAGATAATGTGTTACCTGATGAAAGTCATCATTTTGCGGTCGCGTATATTTGCTAGTAGGGCTGCCTCTGTCCATTTGGTGACGTAGTCTGTGGCGACATGTATGTACTCATTGCCGTTCGCGATTTTCAGCAATTTACCCACTATATCCATTCCCCATCGGGCGAAGGTCCAGGAAGGGAAAAATGGGTGTAGTTCCTCGGCGGGCAAATGCGTTACATTCGCGTGTTTATGGCACTTAGGGCATTTTAAGACAAAGTTGCGAGCGTCGGCCGTCATTGTTGGCCAATAATACCCTGCTCGGTGGGCTGCTAATGCCAAAGATCTGGGGCCATAGTGTCCTCCGGCGCTGCCTTGGTGTAATTCGTTTAGCAGGTAGGTTACCTCGAGCTCACTCACGCATCTGAGTAATGGTTCGTCGAGGGATCTCCTGTAGAGGGTGCGGTCTGGGTTGCCAGGCAATTCAGTTAATGTGAAGTGAGCGGCCTTCGCCTTGATTTTGCGCACTAGTTGCTTATCGGCCGGTAACTCGAATTCCTGCATGTAGCGCCTACTTGGCGTTCTCCAGTCGTTTTCTTCATTAGAGCATATTTGCGGTGTCGGGTTCCTCATTTAAAACAGATTGGCGAACCATGATGATCGGTATGTTGCGCGCGCAGCTTTCTTCCATTGTGGCCTCGAGGTTAGCAACCAGGTCGGCCCTGAGGTTGCGATCTCGGGGTACTTGCTTGGTGATGAAAAGATCGAGCTTAGCTCAGAGTTAATCCATGATTTTCAGGTAGGCGATCATCTTGGCATCTCTTGCTTGATAGTGGCCATTCACTTGATTTGCGACTAACTAGCTACCGCTGTATGCTTCTACGTTCTTTGCCCCCATTTCTATGGCTGATAGTAGGCCGAGTATGAATGCCTCGTATTCGGCTTCGTTATTGGTTGTGCGCCATTCGCACCTGACAGTTCTCTCTAATATATCGTTTTCAGGCGTAATGAGAACCATTCCTAGGCCGCTGCCCCTCTGGCTGGTGGCTCCATCTACGAACAGTTTCCATAGTTGTGGCCGGTTACCTTCTATGTTGTGGATTTCATTCGTCTATTTTACGGCCGCCACGGGCGTAAAGTCGGCCAGAAAATCTGCCAGCGCTTGGGCTTTGACGGCTGATCTGTGTCGAAAGGTGATGTCGTGCTCGCTTAACTCGACGACCCACTTTACCATCCTTCCTGAGAGCTCCGGCCTATGGAGGACTGCTCTGAGGGTGTGCTCCGTTACGACCACTATGGGATGCGATTAGAAATATGGTCTGAGTTTTCTAGCCGCAATAACAAGGTCTAGGACTAGTTTCTCCATCGGCATGTACCTTTTTTCTGTGGGGAGCAGCCCTTTGCTCACATAGTATACTAGCGCATGTTTTGTTCCCTCTGCTCGGCCAAAATAGCGCTGACGGCTGTTTCGGATACAAACAGGTACAACAATAGTTCTCCGCCATCGAGCGCTTTAGATAGGACAGGGTTCGTTGTCAGTTTTTCCTTAATAGCCTTCAGGGCATCCTGGCAGGACTAGTCTCATTCAAATGGGACGCCCTTTTTCAGCAGGCGAAAGAAAGGGCGACATTTTTCGGACGAAGCAGGTATGAATCTATTCAGCACTGCTAATCATCCAGTTAGCTTCTGGATGTACTTCTTGCCTTTTGGGCTGCCCGACGTTGTCTACCCGCCCGTATCAGGTTTGGATCCACCTCTATGTCTCTCTTGGTAACCAGGTAAGCTAGGAATTTTTCCAGCGACGACACCGAATGAGCATTTAGAGAGATTATGCTTCATGTTCTAGCCTTCCAATACATGGAACGCCTGTTCCAGGTGGTTGAGGTGCTGCTCAGCTTTTAGTGATTTAACCAACATGTCGTCTATGTATACCTCCATGGTCTTGCCGATTAACATGGCGAACATGCGGTTTACGAGTCTTTGGTACGTGGCGCCAACGTTTTTTAGGCCGAATGGCATCACTCTGTAGCAGTAGGTGCCCTACTTAGTTATGAATGCCGTCTTTTCGGCATCAGCGTGATGCATTAGGATTTGGTTGTACCCGCTGAAGGCATCCATGAAACTTAGAAGCTCATTGCCGGCGGTAGCGCCGATTATGGTATCTATGTGCGGCAGTGGAAACGAGTCTTTGGGGAAAGCTTTGTTCAGGTCGGTAAAATCTTCGCAGACCCTCCACTTACCGTTCTTCTTACGCACAACGACGACTTTAGCCAACCAGTCTGGGTATTGTACCTCTCGTACCGACCCGATGTTCAGGAGTTTCTCTACTTCTTCATTTATGACTTTGTTGCAATCAAGTGCGAACTTTCACCTCTTTTATTTGATAGGCTTATACTTAGAGTCTTCGTTTAGTTGGTGTGTTATGATGTTCTAGTCGATGCCCATCATATCTTCGTGGCTCCAAGCGAAACAATGGCATTTGGTTGATAAGAAGTGGACGAGCAACTCCCTGATCAATGCGTCGAGCCTAGATCCAATGAGTACATTTTTGCTACTGTCGGACGGGTGGATGGGTACTTCATCCAAAGTGTGCTCCACTTCCTCCGCGTGTGGAGCGCTCTGTAATTGCTATGTGGATGTGGATGGCGTTTCATCCCGTTCGCGTAACATGCTCTTGAAGTGGCTTGATCGCCTCTTATCTGCTTGATACCAAATTTGGTTGGGAATTTGATTACTTGATGGTACGTGGAGGGAACAGGTTTCATGTCATGTAGCCAGGGGCGGCCCAGTATGGCATTGAAGCTGGAAGGTCCTTCCAGTAAGCTGAAATGGGTGCATCTATTTATGCCTTCGGCCACACCGGTAATTCGATTTCGCCGATTGTGTGTTTCGCCACTCCACTAAAGCTAACCATAACCATGGCCTGTCTAGCTATCTTCTTCTTCGATTTGCATCTCTTTCAGTGTGTCCCATGTAGATGATATTGACTGAGGAATCGTTATCTATAAGTATTCTTTTTATGAGGCAGTTTGCTATACCTAGCGAGATGACCAAGGCGTCGTGGTGTGGGTTGAGGACGTCGATGCTTTCCTTAAAATTGAAGGTGACTTCCAGTTCATATTCGACCGAGTGCGTTCTTTCGGCCTTACGACTGACGTTGTACACACGGCGCATGCTTCTTTTGGCGCCCAAATACATAGTTCCACATTCAAATGATCCGCCCATGATCACGTGAACTGTGCGTACCATCTGGGGTTCTTGTTCATGTTGGTTGTTAGGCGGCGCTTTAGTTTGTGCTAGGAATCTTTTGAGGTGTCCTTGCTGCAGCAAGCGGTCTACCTCGTATTTGAGTGCTACACAGTCGGCTGTGACGTGGCCGAAATCGTCGTGGAAAGTGCATTGTTTGGCCGCATCCTGGTTTTTGGGGTCAGACCGCAACTTCCTCGGCTGTGCGGCCGAGTCTGCGAAGTTCCTGGATGAGTTAATCCGTGGGGATGGTCAGGTCATTTCTTGGTGGCTGGGGACCCCAGCAGTTCGTACCGCATTGGTCTGGTTAGCATCGTGTCTGGGCAGTGGTGTGCGGTTGTATGGTACGTAGCGTTGGCGATTGCGGTCTTTGTTTCGGTGGTCTAATTTCGATGTATGTGTGAACTACCGGCTGATAGTGTGTTCACGAGGGACCCATCTATCGTCTTCATCCCCTGTCGCTTGAGCGAAAGCTCATGACAAGGTTTATTCCATGGTTCTTGGCTTATATTTGATTAGGTCAGCGTAGATCCGATCCTGAAGCAACCGCTTAGCGAAGGCGCGGATGACCGTATCTTGGTTACAGTTTGGTATCGTTATCTTCTCCTTGTTGAATCTTGCGATGTAGGCTCTAAGTGATTCGCCGCTTTTCTGTCGAATGGCGTACAGGTCGTAGAATTGCTTCTCTGGTTTGTGGCTGCAGGCGAAGTTTTCTATGAAAGAGTCCGTTAACTGTGAGAATGATCCGATTGGCATGTTCACATACCATTCCAATGCCGGGCCCGAGAGTGAACTTCCAAATAATTTGCAGAACTCGGCTTCTCGTATGTCTCTAGGAGTGAGGTTGTCAGCATTGCTTGCAGGTAGTGGGCGATGTGATCGTCTGGATCGGTCGTGCCATCATACATCTTGAATCTTGGTGCCGTAAACTTGTTGGGCAAGTCCACTAGGGCGATTTCATCGGTGAACGGTGTTTCCGTGAAAGAATCTTTTGCGGATCTGCGTAATGGGGGTGCTGTGCCTGGTAGGAACCATATCATCTCTTCGTCTTCTGCACCCGTTTGGTCACTTCTTGTGGGATGCACGATCGTGCTTTCTATTGGTTTTAACAAGTTTGTTTGTTTCTTGGATTGGAGACCCGTATGGAGTGGCGCATTGCGATAGCAGATTTGCTGCTTCCTCAACTCGTGGCAACATAAGCCCCTTGTTAGTGTTTGGTGGCGTGTCCGCCGAAATTTCTTCCATGTCGTCGTCATCGTCATCGTCAAAAGCAGAAACATCGAGTCGATGAATAGGTGAGGTCGTACCTTCGTTTCGGCCCAAGATTTGTCCAGTGTTCAGCAGTTGATCACGCCTTATTGTCTGGTTCTCGTTGGGTTGCATCTGTCCGCCTTTCTTGCCGGGCTCTCCCTGGCTGTACGTTGTTTCCTTTTGTGGTGGATGCATCCCTTCGACCGTCTCTTTTAGGTTTCTGTTCTCTTCTTCTAACGCGGCCAATCTTGCCATGAGTTGTGTAAGTGTGTCGGTTTGACGTGAATGATCGGTAGGCGTCGAAGCGTCCTCCGCTCCTTGAGTGGTCGTTGACATCTCTAGTTCTTTTTCAGTTTTACCGATATGCTTATTTTGATGGTTGTTTGGTGATTTGGAGACAGAAAAGAGCCCCCACCGTGGGCGTCAAACTGTTGGAGCCGAATTCCGATGGGACTGCGAACCCCTTCAAGATTAGGGCTATGATCTCTTAGTTTTTGTCTCCAATTAACTAGCAATTCGTTGTGTGTTTTATTTTGGAGATTTAATTCGTTTATATAGAGCCACTTCAAGCTCCGATAAATGTTAACTGACTCTTAGCTAGAGCCCCGAGATTCGCGGAAACCAAAATCCCGCTCCACCTTATCTTTCTAGAAGTTTATTCAAAAGCACCTTGAGCGGCCGAAACAAAAAGATATATTTTGGCCGCTTTAATTCATGAATTAAGAAACGGTTCCCTCGGTCCAACTGATCTTGGATCCTATCTGTCTTTTACTTCGGCCTAAAATATGTGAGACCCAATGGGCCTGAACTTTTAAGCCCATTAATAGAATGATTTCGGCTGAAACCATTGAGGAATTTTTAGGATATCCCTCTAAGTTGAGCGGCCGAAAGTCTTTAGGTGTTATGGGCTGCATCAACAACTATCTATTAATTTTTTTAAAAAAAAATTAGTAAATATATTTTATAATATTTAATACTTTTTAATTCAAATAATATTTTTATAATAATAAAAAATATCAAAAATAAAATATCAATTAACACCTTAATTTGATAACTTTATTTATCATTCATGGAGCTCCAACTTTTAGTATTATTCTTAATATGGCATATTAATTATGAATATAAATAATATTACTTTTTTCTTTAGTTATAATATTTTCATTGGAAACCAACTTTATATAGAGAATTAGGGAGATGTTTTTTAATCCAGTCAAAATTTGGTGGATGAATATTTATATTATCATTATCATATAATTGACTGCATAGGAGGATGTAAAAAAAATAAAAAATAAAAAATTAAATGTTCAAATATTTGAGTTGAATATTATTTATTGACTTCTTTTAAAAAATTAAATTAATACTTTTCATATATATTTTTGGTCTTATTTACGCAAATTTAATATGCATATATTTATAGAAATAGTTAGAATATGTGGAACATTGATTATAATAAATAATTTTATTATCGGGACATGCTATAATGAATTAAAACAATAACATCAATACTTTTATAAAAAATAAAAATGATAAAGACACTAGATAAATTCTATTTTAGTTTAAAATTTAATTTAATATTAAAAATATCTTATTAGTTATATGTTTATTCATCTTAACTAGAATTTAAAATATCTTCTTTATTACCTAAAATCAATTGTAAATATAAATATATTTAAATTTCACTCATCATTAAATGGTTTAAAAAATAGAAATTATTTATGGTGCAATAAATATATATATATTTATTTATTTATCGGTATTTTTATAATATATTGTTATGAAAATGAAATATATTTTTTAATTGTATGAAAATATTGGAATTATTAAATATTTATAATGGGATTAATGGATAAAAAAATAAAAAAATAAAAAATGAAAAATGACAAAGTAGAAAAAGGAAAAAAGAAAAGAAGTTATTTTTGTTAAATGGTCAACTTAAAGTTAGCAGTACAATTTTTTCCATGAATTAATTTTATTTAAAATTGAGTTTTGAAGAACAATTTTTAAGTAATCAATTTCAGTTTTAATAAATGGTTTTGGGTCCAATAAAATTAAATAGATTATGTTACTTTTTGTTTTAGTTTTGTGAATATGTTATGGTTGTGAATCATCACAGTAAATGGTTATGGTTGTGAATGATTATGCATGCATGTAATTTATATGATACAATTAACCAAATATATTGGTATTGATGTTTATGATAATTGGCGTGAGGATATAAAATATTGGGGTTGATTTTTGATGAGAATGCAAAATTAATAGTGAACAAAATTAAAATTATCAAGATCATGGTAAGAATGGCTTTGGATGGAGAGTTGATTTGAATTAATTAAAATATAGTTTAGTTACAAAATATTTTTTTCAGGAAAAAAAATCTAGAATCACGATCATTCAATTAGTTGAACCTACTAAATTGATTGATGCGTATTTGATTAATTAAATAGATTTTTTATTTTGTTAAACACTAAAATTAAATTGATAATTTTTCAGTTGAACATACATACGCAGCAATTAGTGTAATACACCATTTTACTTAAATTGCAAGTTGTCACAGTGGTTTAGTGTTATTTTGTGGTCAAATCTTTCCGCCTCTGATTGAAGTTACTGATATGTTAGGAGAAGTTTCAAAGTGCAAAGCAAAATGAGTCTAATATGTCAATAGAGATTGGTCTACAGTATAACTATATTTATTAAATTGATATGATTTATTTTAAAAATTATGATAAACAAATTATTCATTTGATTAAATTTATAATTTTGCAATCGAATCCGCTATTTAAATCCTTACATTTCCAACTAGTGATTGTGATATTAAAACTTACTACCTTTCAATAGGAATTGATCAAACTTTCCATTTACTTACGTAAACCACAATTTATTATTGACAGATTCCACACGGGTCACCTTCAAATTTTATAAAAAATTAACATGACGGGTTACTTTCTACTTCATGGTAAATTATTAGGGTGATTTGCACTTCTAAATTTTCTTTTTTAAAAAATTATATTTTTAGACCAACATTAAAATTTTTACAAAACTAATCTTTTTGATTTTTTTTTTTTTTTGCAAAAAATAGACCAAAATTTACCATTTTACCCTTCAATACCGAGAAAAAACACTGGGAAGCTCCGATGTTACACACAGGGAAGCAAAATTTTGCTTCCCTGTATTACACACAGGGAAGCAGGCAAAAATCAAGTCAGCTTCCCGATGTGTAATACAGGGAAGCAAAATTTTGCTTTTCTATATTACACACCAGGAAGCTGATTGAAATTTGCTTGCTTTCTGGTAGTAATACTGGGAAGCTCATTTTCTGCAAATTTTTTTTAAAGTTTAGTTTTGCAATTTTTTTTTTTATAAAACAGTTTAAAAATGTAAAAAAATTTAGGGCAGGTCTAAAACTAAAAAAAAAAGTTGAAAAAGTCTAATTTTGCTTATTATCACAAATTATTATTATTATTATTGAAATTTTTTTATAGGCCATAAAAAGTTTACTATACAATTATAGACCACTTTTGTAAAGTTTGCAAAACTAAAGTTTGAATTTCACTCCATAGGTCATTCACAGACTGTGACCGTAATTCACAAACTGTGAGCGTAATTTACAGCATTTGTGAATTGTAAAGATTCAGGAGTATTTTGGAAAACTTGGCCTATGGAGTGAAAACTAAATTTTAAAAAACCTGTTTTTGTATGTTTTCCAAAACAGGCCTATAATTGTATTTTAAATTTTAAAAATCTCATTTGAAAGAATTTTCACTTATTTATTATTATTATTATTATAATTATTATTATTATTATTATTATTATTATTATTGTCGCGATAGTCAAACCATTTTATAACTATAACTCTTTATAATAACATTTCACTGTAATAGTCAATTTTTCTTTAAAATCGTTTTTTATGTCATTTTAATTCTCAAAAACAACAATTTGCCTATAACAGCAATAGCGTAATTTAAATAGAACTATGTATAAAATTCATCCTATATAATGGTTTACTCAATTATAATATATTATTTTTTTAAAATAAAATAATATAAAAAATTGAAGAGTTTAAATAACTATTATTAAAAATTATAGTTTCAAAGATGTTGACTATCTTTTACGTAAATTTTTGATTAAAATTTTTTGGGAAAAACCCTAATTGATTGTAAGAATAAACTATGCTAACCTAATCGAGAAATATGCAACAATTATTCAATCGCAGCAATAATAAATAATAACAAATCTAAAGAAAGAGTAAACCTAAAGATTTACATGGTTCCCCGAATTGCATGTACATCCACGGAGGGCGCTGATATTATTATAAAGATGGAATAGTACACACTTACTTACCCAACAGTCAATTAGGTTATAGTTCACTTTAGAAACTTATTTAATTTCGAAGTGCTTAAAAATTTAAAACAATCGTTAGTAGTCGGAAAATAGTAGCGAAATTTTTCTCCCTTAACTGATTTAGTCAATGAAATAAAAAAAGAAAAAGAAGGGAATAATATATATATATATATATATAGCAAAAGATGGCCTTGGGGTTTTTAGAGATTTAACTAACTCAAATTTTTATTCTTTTTGCATGAAATTTTCAATTTGTTTTTGATTCAAATACTACTAGTTTGAATTAAACAATGAGATAGGCTATGTTCGGTAACCGCGTTTGAAATAGCGTTTAACGGGCTAAACAACGATCAAAATAGCGTTTTAGGAAAATGAACGTTTGGTAATGGCGGTCAAAGTTAGCGGTTAGTGATATACACAGTGGTTTTCAAAACGCTTTCAAATAACGTTAGCTCAAATGCTATCAAAATATTTCAATTCATAACCTTACAACTTTAATGCTACTAATTATTATTTTAGAATTTTAGTTATAATTCGAATTTTTTTTTATAGGTGTTATATTTACTCTTTAGAGTTACCATATAATAATAATAATAGTAGTAGTAATAATAATAATAATAATAATAATAATAATAACTATAGTGAATTATAAATATATATTAATTTTATAAATTTTAAATTTAACATAATAATAAAATTTGGTATAGCAAATAAATTTTAAAATAAAATAATATCCTTTTTAGTCATTTTACATCTAACCGCTATTTAAAAGCACTATCGTTATTACCGAACAGTCATTTGAAACCACTGATTTCAACCGCCTGAATATAGCCATAGAAGAGACGTGTCTTTTCTAGTGAGTCCTAAACTACCATAATGATTCAAAATGTGTCTATAGTAAAAAAACCGTAGAAATAATTTTTTTTTTCTTATTTCTTTATTCTTTACTTCTCTTTCTCCAAAATTAACAAAAACTCTGATCAAGTATGTTTCTACTTTTTGAAATAATTCTATTAAATATTGATTCTTTTAAAAATACGTAGTTGTATACTAAGAACAGACTTCGTTAGTCTTCCAAATAATAAAAGAGAGTGGAGAACTTCTTGTTATAAAATTAAGTATTTGCAATTTTTATATTGTGTTGTCTCTAAATATCTTTTGTTACTTTATTATCGGTTCTAACAACCCTATTGATTCTACCAATTGATGGACATCAGAGCTTGAATAAGAGTTGTAAAAGTTGGATCTCGATTATCAGAGCTTGCTAGAGCTCCGATAGTGTTAAATTTTGTAAAGTTGATGCGAAGAAAATAAATTAATTTAATAAAATTAATTTAATGGTTTCTAATTCATATTTATTTTCTATTATTCGTTATATTTGTATTTTACTAATTTTAGCATAGAAATTTTATTATAAATTGAGTGTAAATCAATTGTAAATGACATAAGCAAAGAAGAAAAATAATTATATATTTATTTACATTATTATTATTATTATTATTATTATTATTATTATTTATTCTTCATGTGTTCTTTGTGTGTAAGCTTGTAAATTCAAATAAAGGTGTATTAGAGCTCCTTTGAAAATGACTTCAAGGGAAAATACTCTTTCCTTGAAGTATCCTCAACTCACCAAGTTAAATGCTGTAAATTGAGCACTATAAATGTAGACCTCAGTGCTCATAGTTGAAATAGGTTTTGAAGAACGTCAAAGAGTCGAGACTAGTATTTTCAAAAGGGCTAACCTAGCCCGCCTATGCCCGACTCATTAAGTCCGCAAACTTTAACGTGAATATGCCCATAAAAACTTGTTTCACATACGTGCCAAATTTCATTGTCCATGCCCGCCCCTTAGAGCCCCAGACGGATATGGTTTGTCCCATAAAAAAATATTGAACGTGCCATTTGAATGGAAAAGAAATTAAATGGTACAATAAGTGACAATATACAAAATGTTACGACTATTAGATTTAATTTATATAAATTTGTTCAGAAAAGATAAGTATGTACAAAAATAAAAAGAACAGACCACTAAACAATAATACTACTATCTTTAATCATAGTCTATCATCACCATATAATAGTAAATAGTGGACAAGTCTCCATAAGCATCCAAAGGCACACTATTGTGAAATAAATTTAGTTAGAACATTAACCAAAAGGCTATTTAAAATTGAAATCTTGATCAAACTAATAGTATTAATTAGAGAAAAGTATATAGATAATAACAATACACCACACCAATCCTTTATTTATTATCAAGATAGTAGAAATAATATGCAGTTCTTCAATCAATTTTAGTAACTTCTTAATAGATGGTCATATTCCCCGCACATTTTAGTAACCATCTATCAAAAAAACCAGTAAAATGACATTATTAATGATCTAAGCAAGATTTTGTTATGAATTAATATCACTAAAGATATAAACATTCTCTCTAATAAATAAATCAACATATTTTGCTTGTAGTACTTGGATGTCTTGAACGGCTCCTCTAAAGTCTAAACATCATTATTATGTTAACAATAATACAAAAATGATTAGAAAAATACATCTCATCTCTTCACTCAAAGTTATCCATTTCAAAATGTTACTTTATCTTACTTCACACCAACAATTCTTTCCAGCGTTTTATTGGCTGATATAATCAAGTTAGACATGTTCACAACTAAGCATATTAGTGTAAAATAGGAGCAAAAAGGAAACTAATTAACCATAAATTTCCTTTTATGAAATAATAAGAAATCTCTACAAAACAAACCTACGAAATTCAACCAAATCAGAAGTAGCATACTAGCAAGAAAAAAAAATTGATCTTTCAATTTTCACAATAAAAAGAGCAATCTTGTTTCAAAATTTAATAATAGCTTCTAAAAAACAAAAAACTCATAAGCCTACTAACATCAATTTAATTAAGATACAAAACAAATACAAAAGAGCCAAACAACTTATACAATTTTCTTTTTCTAGTATTTTAAAATATCAACCAACTCCATTTATTATTCTATATTCTAATTTTGAGATATTTTATTGAAAAAGAAAACGCACCTAGCTCATTAGAATTTTTTTAATGAAAGTTTTCATATTCTTCATCTACCTCAATAATGTTTGAGCCCTCTATTAAATTTGATCGGTCTTCCATCTTTTTCTCACCATCAAGTAAAATTAACAGTGAACGTACATTTTATTTAAACTAAAGCATAACAATAACTCATATAATTAAATTGGTATTTACAAAATATAAAAACTTACTTATAAGAGCATATCTATGAAGCCAATTACGTATACAAATTAAAGCTTGAACATTTATTTAGGAGAAGAGAACTACGATATTTATTTAGAACACTAGAACTAATATTAAATGCAGATTTAGATGCAACTATAGTAACTAGGATGCTAATAACACCACTTGCCATTCGAGCTAAATCAGAAAATCTTGATATATTATTTTTTCAACAAGTTAAAACATCTAAATCAACAAAATCAATATATTCTACAGGTGGTTTGTCTTAATACTTCTCCAATTGAGTTTTCTTAGAAAGCGAATCAAGTAGTCTCATATGACTACTTATACGTATCATATCCAATGAAAATTATTAACTAAATTATTAGTATGATAAAATAAAAATCAAATAAAAATTAAACTAAAAAAACTTACATAAATAGTAGGCTCAATTTTTATAGAACTTAAGCCACTAGTGGATCTTATTAGACTTGATTGTATAGGTGATGACGAGGAAGACTATGGTGATGAAGTAACATAATCATTTTACAGAAGTAACATACTTCTTTTCAGCTTGTCCATTCTGCAACTTGTACCAACTCTATCAATGTCTTCAAAACATAATTCCATCATTGCCAGTTTCATACGAGATCAAGAACAACACCTGATGATAAGAATAACTTACACAAATTGTCAAAATTTTCTCACATGATCTCTATTATTTTCTTGATAAGATCATCACTACTATTCTTATTTCGTATCAAAAGACTCTCAATCTTCAAAAATTAATGATAGTACAAGTTTAAAGTAAGATAACTAGTACCTGATATTAAAGTAGTGATAGAGTAAAAAGGAACTGGAAAATGTTTTCTCCTCTAGTGCATTCTTCCTCAGATGAACACATCTCAAAATATTTATTATTACATGTCTTCATGTGATTGAATTGAATTCACGCTTATATTTGCACAAAAGCATTTAAAAATGTAGAGTACCATCTTTTATATGTACGTAAACGACTTTTCGCCTATAAAAATCCTAAATTTTCATTTGGGATCATCCAAAAACAATACATGTTTGGTGGTTTCCAAAAAAAAACACACTAGATTTATTTTTTCTCATTCTACCACTTTCAGGACAAATGTAAAATTTTTAAAAAATAATTTTGTACTTTTTGGACTTTGTGGAGCAATGGTGGTGGTCTGTCCGCAATTGGTGGTTGGACGAAAGACAAATGATAGATTTAAAAATTTCATAGAATCTTCTTCGTTCAACCACTAATCGCCGAGAGACTGCTACTATTAGTCTTGTTTCTTAGACTCTACTAAAGTAAAAAGTAAATAAAAAATAATAATAATAAAACCTATCTAAAAATTTTAACATCCTTGACCTAATAGTTTTAAAATGAGCAAAAACGATACTAGTGTGGTATTTTTTTTGAGAAAATCCCAAACCTACGGTGGGTTTTTGGGAATAACCTTTTATTTTTCTAACTACCCATCCCTTTAGATACTTAAAACTCTCCCTAATTTTTGGTAAAGCATCTTTTGCAATAAGCAATCCATTTTAAACAATAAGATTGAGAATGTGTGTACAATTACACACATGAAAACATTTCCCCTGCATGATAAACCAACAATAGACCAAAGTGTTTTCCTTAACTTATGTTGCATATATCATTTGCAGATCCATTGTCTAAAGTGATGGAAAATATCTTACGTTCTATTCCTCAATCATTTAAGACTTCAAAAATTGAATTGGAAAGTTGCATCTCAGTATGTGGAGTGGGGAAATAAGCAAAAGCTAAAAGTTTACTATGTAACTTCCATTTATGAACAAAATAAATGGTTATGCAAATAGAGCAAGAAGTCCAAACATCAGATGAAAGGAAAATCCTACAATTAATTCCTTCCAAAATTTCTTTCAAATTTTTATTTTCCCTTTCATAAAATTTTTAAATATCATATGCAATGATGTTCCTACTAATAAATTTTACTTCCAGATTAAGATATTTCATGACATCTTTAATCCCTTCATACTCAATAAAAGTAAATGTCAAATCATACCTAATACTTTATATATCTAACTTCTCATGTACAACCATTTGGTCTATAAATCTACTTCTAAACTTTCCTACATGGCCAAAAATCATATCCTTAATGCTCAGATCTCTATCTTTTAAATTTCTAAAATTGTCAAGATGATGCTTAAATTCGTTATAACATAAATCTAGAGATTAAGAAAGTGTACCTTTTATCGCGACATATACGAAATAAAGTAGGAAAAACAAGGCGAAATAGATCAAAGGTAAATAGGCTAAAAGAATTAAATTGCCATATTAGAGTGACATATCAGGCGATATATCATGGCGAAATGTTTATTGAGCCTGAATTTGAAATTTCTACAGGCAGTAGTAAAGGGCGAAATAGAAAACATTACCAGAGTTAGAAGCAAGTTATAAAGGTAAAGAAAGATGTCATTTTTACCCAAAATGCTCAGAATCAGCAGTAGGCGATGCATATGAAACTCGCTTGGTCCATGGAGAGATGTGAGGCGAAATAATCTCAATATCGCCCACGTGCTTTAATCCAATTCGTAAGTTTACAACACCATGTAGCTTAGTTCCGGTTAAGTATTTGGCGAAATGCTCAGATGTCACCATAATGCTAAATCAAATTTGGAGTTTAAAATTCTTCTTGACCAACAGTGATGAAATATTTACTCACAAATGAACACATATACAATTGACAGACCTAAAAAACGTATTTCCTAAGTATGGAAATATGAGAACCCCCAACTTAAAACTTGAAAATCCCTGAACTGTAACATTTGCAATATATAATAACCATAAACAATCACATTACTCTTTTGACAGTTTTTTTTTAAAAAAATCATTCACCTTACTCTTTCCAAAAGGAAGCAAAATAAACCAAAATGACACAAAAACATTCACATGACTCTTAATCATCAGACTTAAACAAATAACAAGAAGTTCTGAATGATTAAAATTTTACAAAATACAAGATATCAGATTAAAAATCTTCCAAGATGGATCTACTGCAGAGGATGAGTTTTCTATGGAGATTTGTGAAGCAATCTCATCCTTCTAAATTGAGGTGCAACTGGGTTTGTTGGAGAAGTTGATGTCGTAGCTGTAGAAAGAACCCGTTTCTTGAGCTTTAGTTCTTCTACAATTATCCTTCAAATGGGAGCATTAGTAGGAGATCTTGATGGATATGCTTAAAATTCTTCAAACTTTGAAAGAGTCATTGAAATTTGAGGAACCACAGGTTTTTGAGAATTTGCATTCACCTTCTTCTTCTTCTTTTTATAGACACCCTTTTTTGTGTGTTTCCTTCTTGTGGAAACCTCAACATCTTGTTGGTTTGCAAGATTGGGTTGACCAGGATTACTTTTCTCACCCTCACTGTCTTCACCAGATGCTAATGTAGTAGGCTTTCTCTTCCAACTTGCTTTAGTCTCGCTATCTTCATCAGGTTCAACAACAATATGCTTCCTTTTCCTGCCAACTGAAGGAGAGATTATTGGAATATAACTTCTGTCAATAAATTCCCTAATATGTAGAAAGAAATCTATCCAAAGTCTATTAGGAAAGATCATCGCTTTCTCTTTATCCCCAAAATAAGGATTACAATTCTTATCCCAAATCTGGATCCCGGCAAAATCTTCAAAAGTTACCATAAGAACTTCATCTGCCTCTCTAGCATGTGATTCCAAAATAGCAGAATCAGCTTCAACTTTAATATCCTCCATGCTATCACGACTTGCCAAATAATTCCCCCCATTGTTTGAGTTACATTACGTACAATCTCCACATAAAATACCTCATTAAAAACATTACCAGACCAAGTACTGCCTTCACTTATATCTTCATCCTCTTCAAATAAGGGTACTTGAGACAAGGGAACCGGCTGCAAATATGGTACTATTGCTAGGGAATTTAAAACACTTTCCATATCTTCAAACCTCAAAAGATCTTTCAGGACTTGACCCACTCTAACCATATTCACCAATCTCGGAATTTCAGGATGTAGAATATGCAGTCTTGGAATGAACCCTGCAGAATCTTCAACTTGAGTAGGTGCAGAACATTTGACAAGTTCGAATGATTCTTGAACTTGACAGTGTAAAACAAACTCTCAGTAGCAGCCATTTTTTGAGCTTTAGTTGGAACCTTAGTATCACCAATGTGTGGCAAATCTTCCTCAAAAAGTGTACTAGACCCTTCGCCCATTTCCTTAGTTGACACAGGTTTGCCAGCAGCTTCAGCATAAAAACCTAGCAACCTACTTTGCTCTTCAATTATTGTTATGTCAATTTCTTCACACTATGAAGAATCAGATTCATCTATCTCAACTCTTTCTAGTTCTGGTGCCGTTGTTTTGCCTTTGTCTAACTGTTGCTAATATTTGTCCATAATATTACTAATGCACTCTCCATGGCCAAATCAAATTGGTTACCCTAACATTTTCTGAGATGAACTTCATCTAAAACAACATCCTTGTCCAAAAATTTCCTCATTGCTGACACATTATTTAATGGTCTGGTCCTGAGGGTTCAGGTTTACTGTCAAAAAATTCTCCCGGTTGAAAACTTGGTGTACTCCGATTACCAAAACCGATTTCTTATACAGGTGTCTCATGAATAGTAATGCCTCCAGCAAAATTAATAAAACGCACTCTGGGAGACAAATTCTTGAAGGTCAAAAATTTGATTGAAAAACTGAGAAATCCATTCTTCAACCCTCTTGTCAACTAGAGCTTTAACCATGTCTTCCAAATGATTTCTAGTGAGTGGTCCCCTTGGTCTCTCCTCACTGTAATCACCATCTGAAATTTTATGCTGGACCGGTTCTGGAGCTGGTACAGTAAGTGGAGAGGAAAACTTATTCTTCCTTACAGATCCCCTCTTGGTTTCCCTAAGAGCCTTTAACTCCCTCACCTTCTTTATGGCTTCATCACAAGGATCCTTGCAAACCCTACTCTCCCAGATTCTTAACTCAAGCTCACTGGTATGTGGCTTTCAATCAAAAAGCCATTTATCCTTCTTCCTTGCTTTAACTCCACATCTTTCCATCAATCCAGTAATGAGAGATGGAAAGTAAAGAGTATGTTGTCTACTCTTCTCCTTTCTCATATTAGCTAGCCTTTTCTTTAACTCAGAAAAGATTAACTGCCCTAGATGGATGAACTGATCTTGAACAAAGTCATGGAGAAACTTCTTTTCATCCACTGTGAACCTACTCCCTTTGCGTCTTGGTATAACATTATCTCTTAGCCAAGTTAAGCAGATGGCAGAATGAATATCCAATTAACTTGCAAAGACTTATTTGTTCCGGTTTTTTGAGATCAAATAAATCATGTATAGGGAACGGTTTTCCTTTTGTAATATGGAATATTTTGAAACCGTTCCCTTAAACGAGTTTATAGAACGGTGACAAGAACATTTTTAGAACCGTTCCTGTACATTCTTTAGGGAACATTTTTCCAACCGTTACAAAGACATCCGCTCCCAAATGCCTATTTTCTACGAGTGTAACATTCATGCTTTCAATTTATATTTCAATACCCTTCTATATAACTATATTCAAATACACAGTCGAATCAAATTCCATAGTTGTAATGTCACATTGTACTATGTAAAACATAACTCTAATCATTACAAATAGAATTTGAGTAACAATCGTATTAGAATAGTTAATACCATAGCTAATATCATTTCATCTCATTGTTATAAGAGCTAATGAAATACAAAAGTAGTTTTACAAAATTGTTATGGCATGAGGAAAATACAAAATTTGATAATGATAGCATGCATGAAATAAAATAAGATCTCGAAGGCAATCACATATTGTAACAGAAAACCCCTACCATGATGTTTAATATGACGGAAGGCTGACACCACAATGCAAATGTAAATCTGTACAATAACAAAGCACTTTCTAATAGTAGAAAACGGTACCAAATAATCCTATAGTTCCAAAATCCAACACCAGCAATAATTTTATTAACTTGAAAAATATCCAACAATCCAATAAAACATTTACAATTCCAATATCTAGCAACTAACGTAGTACATCAAATAATACTCAAAATAGAGAGAATTTGGACAATTTAAAATAAAGTGAAATAAAACTAAACTAAGGGTGACGATGTCAAGTGCATGCTCGTGCTCCGATGTGACAGTCATCTCCTAGCTTTCTGGAAAGAGAATTGTGAGACAAACAACTTTGAGTTTGCAGCAGGATGCTGAAGGCCGTGTTGCACAGTTAACTAGCTCAAATTGAATTATTTTAGAGGTCAATTTTGAATTTTTCTGTTTTTGGTCCCTAATTCCAACAAGATTTCTAATTTTATTTCCTTCGCACTATAGAAAGATCTTAAGTTATTTTAAACCTTGTCAAGAAATAATATTATATCTTTTCCTGCCATTCCCATGGATTAGGGTCATCAGCATCCCAGTCAAAATGAATTGTAAAGGGTTTTTGCGTCATTTTACCTTCTTAAGTAAAATTATTAGAATTCCCAAAATTATAGAGGGTAGAATTTTTATCCTTTAAATTGTATGCCTTATTTACTTGTTATGTCATAATCTAGATAATCTAGAATTAAATGTTAGACTATTGTAAATTGGATTTGATAAGCTGAATGAAATTCAGAAATAATCTAGAAACTATTAATGGATATTTGCCCTTAAGATACCCTATAGTAGAATCCAGAGCATGCATAGGGATAGAGGTAAATCGTAGTTAAACAATTAAATGACTTGAAGTGCTTATTTATATGTGAATGGCTTCGGCCATACAGGGGCTTCGGCCATACATGGGTTTTGGCCATACAGGGCATCGACCATACATGTGATATCTGAACTATTTTCCCCGCTTTCTCTATAGCTACTTTGGGAAGAATCCAAAATTTTAATTAAACTAAAAATTCTGAAAATTTCAAAAAGAAACTGAAAGCTTAAAATGTGGTCCACGTCAACCGCAAAAATAATGAAAATATAAAATAAAAATAAAGTGCGAGTGTGGCTAAGTCACTAGTCATCATCAGCCCGTTCATTCTGCTTGGATGGAAAATCGTTGTCCTTCTTCTCATTGTCTCCATCTTCTTCTTTCTCCTCTTCCTATGCGGCCCCATCATCACAGTTGACAAATGACTCCCAAGAATCGTAGGCATCTTCGAGATCCTATTCGGTCCCACCATGTTGCTCGTACTCGTTAAACAGGTCATATTTTTTCTTCAGATGGGCAGCCGCTTTAATGACCTTAACATCTTCCTCGAGCATACGGATGTGATCATATAGCCCGACTTTCTCGAAAAAAGCTTGTTGTACTTGTCATTTAAGTCATCAATTGACGCGCCTTGCATCTCCACCTTCGATAGAACACATTTCAGCCGATCCTGGCTCTGCTCCAACTTCAACCGAATAGTAACTAGTTCACCCTTGGTGATATCAAACTGGTTCCTCACCCACCTGAATTGATGGCTAGTCTCAAAAGCCACGAAGGCTGCTTGCAAAAAAAAAAAAGAGATATAAAGGGTGATTGTGTAATTAAGTGTCATATAGCAGCAGGAAATTCGGCTGCAAGGTATAATTGCTTGGCCATCGGCGTCGAGATTACTTCCAATCAGCAAGTGTAAGCCGGATTCCGGGTGGTCCATCAAAGAAATGGACTCCAGCGTTCGAGTCAATTCGTCTTCAGCAGTTCTTTTCTATCGTTTATACGTTTCTACTTGTTGTGGGGGAAACTTCGGTCTAGATTATGTTCTTCTTATCGGTTGCGTTCTTCTTGTTCTTGGGAGTATATTTCGCCCCTTTGTTCTTGCGATCTCTCATCGTATTTTTTATGTCGTTGAACGAGATGCCTTGTGCCCTTCTCCTTGCGGTCTCCACTGATTCTTCTAACAGAGTCATAAGGTCAAGAAATTGGGGCCTTAATAATTTCTCAGTGGATACCTCGGTAAGGGTTCACCCAAATACGGATTTAGGAAGGGTATAAGCCTACCTTCGATCCGGGACTTGACACCTGATTAGAGGAAGGAAAGGTACAACTTGATTGGATCGGTTAAAGATTTCCAATGGCCGCAAGCAAGTGGGTTGTTATCTGACGAATTCCGTTGAAGTCTCTTTTCCTACTAAGGTCACTAGGATCTGCTAAAATAAGAGTTTACGTTAGTATTGTGATTGAAAAAATGTTGGTAGGGTATACAATGTTACCAATCAGTTGCCATTGAGGGACCTTAACATCTTCCTCGAGCATGCGGACGTGATCATATAGCCTGAATTTCTCGGAAAAAGCTTGTTGTACTTGTCATTTAAGTCAGCAATTGACGCGCCTTGCATCTCCACCTTCGATAGAACACATTTCAGCCGATCCTGGCTCTGCTCCAACTTCAACCGAATAGTAACTAGTTCACCCTTGGTGATATCAAACTGGTTCCTCACCCACCTGAATTGATGGCTAGTCTCAAAAGCCACGAAGGCTGCTTGCAAAAAAAAAAAGAGATATAAAGGGTGATTGTGTAATTAAGTGTCATATAGCAGTAGGAAATTCGGCTGCAAGGTATAATTGCTTGGCCATCAACATCGAGATTACTTCCAATCAGCAAGTGTAAGCCGGATTCCGGGTGGTCCATCAAAGAAATGGACTCCAGCGTTCGAGTCAATTCGTCTTCAGCAGTTCTTTTCTATCGTCTATACGTTTCTACTTGTTGTGGGGGAAACTTCGGTCTAGATTATGTTCTTATCGGTTGCGTTCTTCTTGTTCTTGGGAGTATATTTCGCCCCTTGGTTCTTGCGATCTCTCATCGTATTTTTTATGTCGTTGAACGAGATGCCTTGTGCCCTCCTCCTTGCGGTCTCCACTGATTCTTCTAACAGAGTCACAAGGTCAAGAAACTGGGGCCTTAATAATTTCTCAGTGGATACCCCGGTAAGGGTCCACCCAAATACGGATTTAGGAAGGGTATAAGCCTACCTTCGATCCGGGACTTGACACCTGATTAGGGGAAGGAAAGGTACAACTTGATTGGATCGGTTAAAGATTTCCAATGGCCGCAAGCAAGTGGGTTGTTATCTGACGAATTCCGTTGAAGTCTCTTTTACTACTAAGGTCACTAGGATCTGCTAAAATAAGAGTTTATGTTAGTATTGTGATTGAAAAAATGTTGGTAGGGTATACAATGTTACCAATCAGTTGCCATTGAGGGACCAATGGCTCGCTTCTGACGGACACGTTCCCTCTCACTTAAAAGTAAGAAAGCTTCCAGACCAAATCATCCCAACTAGGTAAATCTGCTACGAGCGCGAAGGTTTTTGACCTCGTATATATGCTATAACGGCCTCTATCTCGATTGTGATCACGTAGAAAATAGCTTTGTAAGAAGTCGTCGATTGAGAGTGGTGGAAGACCTTGTGCCAAACCAAGCATGTCAACCGACAGAAGAATTTTCCACCGACTGGGGTATAACTGGCTTGAAGCTAATCTATAATGGTCTAGCACAATTTTTGCTAGTCCTTTAATAGGAAACCTTATGTCGGTCTCGAGTGCATCCAAATAGAAAAAGTGCTAACCGGGGACCAACCAACCAAGATGTTCCTGGTCTGTTGGTAAAGCGAGCTCCACGTCGTTTGGCAATGTCATATTTTATCTTCATAAGATGAAGGGAAGCATCGGTTAGGTTTGTCCGTGAATATCGACATAAGCTGGTGCAGGGTCTAATACTTCGATCGATTTGCCAAGCTGGAGCTTGAGGATTTTCAAGGTCGACTATAGGTATGCCATGGCAAAGCGGCTGAGAGACTAGAATAGTTTTGGCTGCACCAAATGGTTGCCTTGTGTGTGGTTCTGAGCTTGCGATTGTCACTCCCAAGTTTCCGGCCTCAATCTATGCTTCGGCTTGTTGGTAGCCCCTATTAGAGGCAAAAATCGTTTCTTCACTGCGACCGTTGGTACTACATTCCTCATTGCTAGATGATTGGGCGGGGAGAGCTAGTATGGCCTCTTTCGATCGCAGTTTACCTTGGCTAGAACTTGTTTGGTTCAGGTCCTCTATTTGGCACCTAAACCCAAAAGTGTATGGTCAATTTTGGGGCAAGTTAATAAGTGATCGATGTACTTCTTTTCGATCGATCACTAATGCAATTGAAAGTAACCAAGTCTTGAATTGTGCTATATTACTGTTAGGTTGTTAGTAGATTGTAGTAATCTCAACCGCAATAGTAAAACACGCTAGTTTGTATCTACATCTATTCGCTTTTTGGTCGAAAGCTATATTTTATTTTATATATAAAATACAGTAAGAATAGAAACATATTCCTCATCATATTTAGGGGAAAATTCAAATTAAATTCGAGATAAGAAAGGATATGAAAAGGCGAAAGAGGTGTAGTAAACCTGGAAGTCTTCCAGGTATGGTGGGGGAGAAGAGTCTATGCCTACTGAATCTATGGCCCTCTGACGAACTCAGAATACGAAATGAAGTAATTAGAGAGTGAAAGTAAGTCAAAATCTGGCCTCGGAACTGGAGTTTGACTTAAATCAGTGTCTTCTCCGTCTTAAGAGATCCGGAGATGATAGAGCAATCATTAGAGAGAGAAAGTTCTTTCTTTTTGGTTCTTCCCTAGCAGAAAAGAGGGATACAAGGGTTTTTAAATTGGTGAAACTTAACCATCGGTGATTTAACCATGATTAGGTTCAATGACGTCATCTGACATCATATTTTTTTCCCTTCAAGAAGAAAAAAGTAAATAAATAAAATAAGAAGAGAAAGAGAGAGGAAAGGAACCCTAATTCTCGTCCAGATAGTGTTTTGATTGAAACTCGCTTGGACTTCTTCGGCCGCTATCTAGTTTTGCTCTCCTTGAGGATGAAGTATTCTAGCTTTGTAATTCTTGACCTAATCAAGTTTTGAGATAAGCTCAGGAGTAGGAGAGTTACTAATGGGACCATCATATTATATTCTCCTTAGATCCCCATTGCTTCGGTCGAAGATGTTGAGCCCTCATTATAAGTTATCAAAAAATCATGGCAGTCCAAGTTGACATCTTGGGTCGTACTCTTGCGGTCGAAATAATGGATTTGATATACATAGTGAGCTTAAGTGGTTTGCCCAAGATTTGTCTGGGTATTCTTCTAAAAAGACAAGCTGGAATGAGCTAGAAGTTAGTTAAAGATGCGACAGATATTTTCAGTGGGCCAACTAGATTTCTGTGAAGGTTTACCTGCTGAGATATGGAAAACAGCTTTTTCTATCATAGGGGTTAGGGCCCAACGATTGGGTCTTCCTTCGAACAATATTCATTACAATCTAGAGTAAACCCAACAACCGAAAATCTAGAAGAAGAAGCCTAAATCTTGAAGGGGTTCGAGACCTTATCAGAATTCGACTCCAATAGCATATACTGCAATTTGTTGTATTGTTATGTAATGTCTTGATGTCACCAATCATGAAATAAATTTCAGGATTTTTTTTAAAATAATAATAATTTTGAAATTCTATATTTTTTCCAAATAAAAAATTGAAATTCTAATTTATAGATTTAAAAATTCTCAATAGTGAATTTGATTTAAATTATAAAATTGATATTACCTATATTTTTTTCTTAATTTCATGCTTTCAAACACAACCTTAAAGCATTTAAATAATTAGATTCATAACAAAAAAAATATTACAACATATGTTTTTATAATATTATAAACAATAGAGTGATAAGTTTGAAAAATAAAATGTGGAAAAAAAATATTAACACTTCAATTCGATGGTTTCTAAAATTTACCAAATCTAAATCATAAATTGAAAAATAAAAGCACATTACATAAGACTATAATACAAATATATATGAATTAATTAAAATAAAAAATATCAATCTAACTCAATATTCAAATAGGCCAAAAGTATTTGTAGGTTTTTTTTATAACAAATTCAATGATAAAACAAAACAAATCAAACACACAAAGATCAGATCAAAAGACATATCGTGGTTAGAGAATTCTTTGATTTAAGAAAGACAACAACTTTATATTTTAAGACAATCTTACAAACAACAAGACAATTTTCTCTCTCAAACAACCATGTTCAATTAATAAAAAAAATGGGATAATGCATATTTTTACCCCTGAACTTGGCATAATTGTTAAGGTGAATACTTAAACTTTCTGAAGTTTCAACTGGACCTTCCATCTTGTTAAAAGTATTTCAGATAGTTCAATTGGATCCTTTTACTTGTCAAAAGTGTTATAAATTTTGTTTCTCAGAAAACTTTAAGAAGAGTCTAACTAAAACACTTTTGACAAGTTGGAGGATCCAGTTGAAATCTCGAAAAGTTTAAGAGTCTATCTGAAACACTTTTAACAAGTTGGAGGGTCCAGTTAAAACTTCGAAAAGTTTAAGTGTTCACCTGAAAAATTATGCCAAGTTCAGGGGTCCAAATATGCATTATCTCCAAAAAAAAAATTGATAAACAAATAAATCAACTCAAATACTTTTTGTCCTCTCAAACAATATTATTTGTCATACCTAAGAATATACTGTACATTTCATATTAATAGTTAACATAAAATCTAATTGATGTTGGGGTGCTAAACCAAATACCACAGCGGTAATATAAGGGATGATATTTTGTACATAAAATATATAGAGAACTCCATTACTATGACGTTTTTGGGCGGTGGTACTCAAGAACAAATTCGTGCGGGCTTGACCCTGACCCAAAGTCGACAATATCATACTAATGTGAAAGTTGAGGAACGGCTCCGAAAGGTCTAATAATTAAAGTGGGGCGTATCACCTCAATAAGAAAACAAAATTATAAACCAAACTAGACAAGAAAAGAGTAACTAAATCCTCCTTTATATATATATATATATATATTATATATATATATATAAAGTAGATCCAAACTCAAGGCCATCTTATCAATATTGCTTGTATAAAGACAATGTATTTCTTTTATTGCACATTTTAGAGTACTTATGGTGGGAAAGGTAACAATCAATACTTAAAAATGACATTTTAAGTTGTTATCAACTACGATTTCAAAATTAACCAATTTTATTTTCGATCACACAAGTAGTGCAAATATAATTATGCTATAATCCATTGACTTAACTAATTTTACTAGAAAATGATAAGCAGATTATCGAATATAATATTTATATTTAAGAATATTATTTTTTAATATAATAAATAGTTTGTTCATAGTTTAATTTTTTTTGAGTTTTTTTTAATGAAAAATTTTATTATATTTTATGTTAAAATTTAAATATTTGTAGTGGTTTGCTTAACGAACCTCTACTCAATTCGACACTAACCTGTTCCCAGGCCACTGTATCATGCTCCGGTGACCTATCAACATCGCGATCATAATTTCGATCATGATTTAGATAGTTCTTCGACTTCTAGTGGTGTGTAAATTTATTTTATCCGTTGGACTAGAATCCAACAAGTCTTCTATTCTTGTTTTTCTTTTATTTCCCCCTTTGTGTTCTAGATCACTTGAGTGTAAGAATGCAGACAATAAATACGATATAAGTATCCTAAGGGTTCTCTATGACATTTCACTTGTTTTTACAATGCTCTCATCGATTTCGGTCTCGCATTTCTCTATCTAGTTCGATTTTAACTCGGAATCACAGTTTGGAATGTCTACAGTACTACTAAAACAAAAGTTTAATCTCAATGCTCATTCTAGTTAGATATGTGGTGCCAAATAAACCACAGCCAAATATTAGGCTAAGATTGCTTGAGAAAATAGCTAAAAAGCTTATAAAGATAATCTCACAGAGTTTAGCTCTAATGAACAAAATTTCGGATCCCCCTCTAATCATCCCTACCTCCTATTTATAGGAGGTGTTTGGGTCCTATTTCTATTTGGATTGGGACTCCTTATTCTCCCTTGATTCGGTCTCCTTTTCGGACTTGGTCTTTCATTGGGCTTGACTTCCTTTTTGGGCTTGATCTCCTTCTAGGGCTTGGATTCCTTCTAGAATTTGGTTTCCTTCTTGGACTTGGTTTCCTTCTTGGACTTGGTTTCCTCTTTGGATTTGGTTTCCTCTTTAGGTTTGGGCTTGTTGGTACTATTCGGGCCTGTATCTGGTTTCTTTGGCCGCAGTGGTTATTTGGGTATGTTTGGTCTCCTTTCGGCCGCAGGTTCGATGAGTCCTCTTCGGCCGAAGGGGCGTTGGTCCTCTTCGGCCGAAAATGGTAGTTGGGACTTTTAAGCCTGCTTCGGCCGAAGGCCTGTTGGGCCTGGTCTTGGTGGGTCTATTTTGGCCGAAATAGTTATGACCAAAGGTGTTTTCGGCCGGTATTGAGCTCTGCCCATTTTGCTTGTGGAACTCTGAAATCTTTTTGGGTTGCTACAACCTTACCTTTGACCCTTAAAGGTCGTAGGTTATTTTCCCACTACAGTAATCCTCCATTGCCACTACTTGATTTTTCGAGTGTGGCAATCAAGTTAGTGGGAGATTCGATCGAAGGTTTGGGATCAATGCTATGGCTTTTAGGATTACGGCTGAGAGTTCCACAAATCCCAGTTGCACTTTTACTTCGTGGTTTCCATGTATTTGCACAAGTGGTTTCAACTGAGATATTTTTCGGTCGAAAGTATATCGTGATACCTGCTTTTTGCAATTCGGTTGTATTTTACCTTTGTGATTTCGGCCGATGTTTTGGGGATCAATCCCCCAGTTTGTGTCTTCGGCTGAAGAGATCATTTCTTGTGCTTTTGGCTTTGGACCAGTTCAATCCCCCATTGTCTTGGGGAGTTCTGTTGGTTTTGGACTGATTTTAGAGGGTATGTTGTGTTTGCTTCGACCGAGTGTGGCCCTATTGGGTTCTCTGACTGCTTCGGCCGAAGTTTGTCTTGGCAGGTTTCGCCTGCTATACTTTGAAAATTCTTTTGCCTGTATCTCCCAGGGTTTTGATCGCGTTTTTGTCGTCTTTTGTCTACAGTATACTGAATTCATCAGAGATTCGCCCTTTGGCAGTTTTAAGGTTGCCCTTTGGCAATTTTGTTAGTTGCCCTTTGGCAATTCTTCTTTGCCCGAAACCTTCTGGATTTACTAGAGGCTTGCCCTTTGGCAATTTTTTTTTCGGGTTGCCCTTTGGCAATATGTCTTCGCCCGAGACCTTCTGGATTTACCAGAGGCTTGCCCTTTGGCAATTTTTTCGGGTTGCCCTTTAGCAATATGTCTTTGCCCGAGACTTTCCGGATTTACCAGAGGCTTGCCCTTTGGCAATTTTTTCGGGTTGCCCTTTGGCAATATGTCTTCGCCCGAGACCTTCTGGATTTACCAGAGGCTTGCCCTTTGGCAATTTTTTCGGGTTGCCCTTTGGCAATATGTCTTTGCCCAAAACCTTCCGGATATACCAGAGGCTTGCCATTTGGCAATATGTTTTCGCCCGAGACCTTCTGGATTTACCAAAGGCTTGCCCTTTGGCAATTTTTTCGGGTTGCCCTTTGGCAATATGTTTTCGCCCGAGACCTTCTTGATTTACCAGAGGCTTGCCCTTTGGCAATTTTTTTGGGTTGCCCTTTGGCAATGTGTCTTCCCCCGAGACCTTCTGGATTTACCAGAGGCTTGCCCTTTGGCAATTTTTTTCGGGTTGCCCTTTGGCAATATGTCTTCGCCCGAGACCTTCTGGATTTGCCAGAGGCTTGCCCTTTGGCAATTTTTTCGGGTTGCCGTTTGGCAATATGTTTTCGCCCGAGACCTTCTGGATTTACCAGAGGCTTGCCCTTTGGCAATTTTTTCGGGTTGCCCTTTGGCAGTATGTTTTCGCCCATGACCTTCTGGATTTACCAGAGGCTTGCCCTTTGGCAATTTTTTCGGGTTGCCCTTTGGCAATGTGTCTTCACCCGAGACCTTCTGGATTTACCAGAGGCTTGCCCTTTGGCAATTTTTTTCGGGTTGCCCTTTGGCAATATGTCTTCGCACGAGGCCTTCTGGATTCACCAGAGGCTTGCCCTTTGGAAATTTTTTCGGGTTGCCCTTCGGCAATATGTCTTTGCCCGAGCCCTTCTGGAATTACCAGAGGCTTGCCTTTTGGCAATTTTTTCGGGTTGCCCTTTGGCAATATTTTTCGCCCGAGACCTTCTGGATTTACCAAAGGCTTGCCCTTTGACAATTTTTTCGGGTTGCTCTTTGGCAATGTTTCTTCACCCGAGACCTTCTGGATTTACCAGAGGCTTGCCCTTTGACAATATTTCTTTGCCCGAGACCTTCTGGATTTACCAGAGGCTTGCCCTTTGGCAATATTTTCGGGTTGCCGTTTGGCAATATGTCTTCGCCCGAGACCTTCTGGATTTACCAGAGGCTTGCCCTGTGGCAATTTTTTCAGGTTGCTCTTTGGCAATATGTCTTCGCCCGAGACCTTCTGGATTTACCAGAGGCTTGCCCTTTGGCAATTTTTTCGGGTTGCCCTTTGGCAATATGTCTTTGCCCAAAACCTTCCGGATATACCAGAGGCTTGCCATTTGGCAATATGTTTTCGCCCGAGACCTTCTGGATTTACCAAAGGCTTGCCCTTTGGCAATTTTTTCGAGTTGCCCTTTGGCAATATGTTTTCGCCCGAGACCTTCTGGATTTACCAGAGGCTTGCCCTTTGGCAATTTTTTCGGGTTGCCCTTTGGCAATGTGTCTTCACCCGAGACCTTCTGGATTTACCAGAGGCTTGCCCTTTGGCAATTTTTTTCGGGTTGCCCTTTGGCAATATGTCTTCGCCCGAGACCTTCTGGATTTGCCAGAGGCTTGCCCTTTGGCAATTTTTTCGGGTTGCCGTTTGGCAATATGTTTTCGCCCGAGACCTTCTGGATTTACCAGAGGCTTGCCCTTTGGCAATTTTTTCGGGTTGCCCTTTGGCAATATGTTTTCGCCCGAGACCTTCTGGATTTACCAGAGGCTTGCCCTTTGGCAATTTTTTCGGGTTGCCCTTTGGCAATGTGTCTTCACCCGAGACCTTCTGGATTTACCAGAGGCTTGCCCTTTGGCAATTTTTTTCGGGTTGCCCTTTGGCAATATGTCTTCGCCCGAGGCCTTCTGGATTTACCAGAGGCTTGCCCTTTGGAAATTTTTTCGGGTTGCCCTTCGGCAATATGTCTTTGCCCGAGCCCTTCCGGAATTACCAGAGGCTTGCCTTTTGGCAATTTTTTCGGGTTGCCCTTTGGCAATATGTTTTCGCCCGAGACCTTCTGGATTTACCAAAGGCTTGCCCTTTGACAATTTTTTCGGGTTGCTCTTTGGCAATGTTTCTTCACCCGAGACCTTCTGGATTTACCAGAGGCTTGCCATTTGGCAATATTTCTTTGCCCGGGACCTTCTGGATTTACCAGAGGCTTGCCCTTTGGCAATATTTTCGGGTTGCCGTTTGGCAATTTTGTCGTCCGTACTCTCGATGGCCCTGTTAAGACTGAGCAAAATTAGAAATTATTTTCGATTTGAACCTGTGAACTTACTTCGAAATGAATCAATTGTGTGGAGGTCAACAATGCCTTGATGGTTTTATACAATGAACTTCGCTTAATTTTTGACATGGCTCACACGTCAATCATGGGAATTTTGCACCCCTACAGATGATGATCTGAGATTTGTTCTGCTAAACGATATTTACTGATTTCGCTGTGTTCTGTCTTGCTGTTATCACTGAAATTTTCCACTGAGGTTGATTTGAACTGCACCCTTCGGACAAGATTTCAGTGCTGATTGCTTCGGCCGACGAACTGCTACAAATTTTATTTACGAAGTTTGAATCATTCGCTACTGTTGTTTAGTATCGATTTTGTATAGATAGATTCTTCAGAGACCGAATCTTGAATGGGCGTGTACGATTGTTTCAGGCTCTGTTGACCAATTGGTGGATTCGGTGTCTCCATTTGTATCGTGTAAATCTACTTTGTACACCCATTTGTGGTCTGATAAATCTTTCACTATTCTCTCATCTCCTTTATTTCCAACAAGCACAATTGGACCTGGGATTCCATTTGCTACTAAATCAAACTTTGAACCATAATTCTGAAACCCAATTGTTGCGGTTAGTAGTGCTATTTGATTGTGTTATTTGATTCTGTCCTGGCTTCAATTGCACTTGTTTCTCAAACTTGGAGTTGAATATGCCATATGTTTTCCAATCAGAACCTATGTAGTGTCCATTGACATAGGCGTGAAGAACTTGGCCGCTGCTATTGACAGACAAAAACATGTCACTCCAAATGGGGTCACTTTTATCAAGGTTGAGGGTTTTCATATACTAGAGATAGTCACTATCATCTTTTTTTTCTTTCTTTTCTTTTTTAATCAAATGACTAGCAAAGAAACTTCCTTTTCCTTGAACAACAGGACTATCAGTGAGTTGAGGTCTTCAAACCCATTTGAGTGAAGCTGGTTCATCTTCATCTTCGATTAGATTCTTCACCATCAATGAAGTCAGAGCATTGACTTTAGCTGTATTGTAATGCTCATGTTTACCGTCTGGAAGAACTGAGATAGACCAAGCTGGGACATTGTATTTGTTTCCTTTGAAAGTGACTGTAGCATCTGCTGTTGTGTTTGAATTGTCCAGAAAACAGCTTGATCCTTATTAGTCTCATACACAGTCGCAGTGACAGAATCATCAAGGACAATATGAGAAACGTTGCCATGAGTAAGAGTCTTCTCCATAAACTTTAGCACTAAGTGAAGATCCTTCAAATGTCCATATTTGGGTTGATTTAAATTTCCATATTCGTCTAATGGTGCATCATAATCATATGAAATAGTCAGATACGGTCCACTAGACGTTCTTCCGAAATTAGTCTCATCATGATACATGTAATAGTTCTAGAAAGTGCCACCAGTTCTGAAAAATTTAGCAACAACATAGGCCACATCTTCAGCAGTCCTGTGTGGATTTGGTCCTCCCCAGCTCTTAAACCAACCAGTCTAATTCTCAGTCCACATCTTTGGACTAGTGGGATGACTAGGTGTGAAATCATGACAGTACCATCCAGGTATTGGTCATTGGAAGTGGTGCATCTTTTTGTTGACATATAATCCGTGGAACTCCGATATCCAACGAATCAGCCATTCTTGCACACCAATCAATATAAGCTTTATCAGCATCACCATAACTGGACATCACGTTTCCATACTCTTTTCAATCTGTGCTAGAATAATTGGACCTCTTTGTGATGTAAGTAGCTTCTCCTTCTTCATCATGTCCACTATCAATGTAGTGAAATTCCGCATCTCATTCATGAACACAGAATTTGCAGTTCAGAGCTCTTTGGCATGTTGTGCAACCATATAGGAAATCCTCCATAGTTCCATTCAGCATAGAAGTATGGACCAATACGAAGAACAACATACATTTCTTCCTCTTTTATGCTTTTGATAAATCTTACGAGATCAAGATTGCCATTGAAATCGTATTGACAATGTTGAGGTTCATGTGCATTCCAAAAAATGTAAGTTTCAACTGCATCTAAACCACCTTCTTTTGCTTTTCTCAATAAGTCAGGCCACATTTGAGGAGTGCTTCTAGTATAGTGAATGGGACCAGAGAGCAAGACTCTATGTTTGCCATCAATGGTGATGGCTCTATCGTCGTGAGAAACCTCGCATGCATTCAATACTTGGGAGAGAACACAGAACAATGAAGCAAATATTGAATTTAGAAGACTTCATCTTCATGATTGGTTGTGTCTGAGGCTGAGATTCGGTTTGTGATTGTGCTTGTGCTTGAGCTTGTTTTTGTTGTTCGATAAGCTTGTTCATGCGTTCGAGTAATTATGCAGCTTTTCGCTTACCTCTGTCTATACCATTTTGTGCCATGTCTGGGAGATAAACCATGACGCCAAGGTCCTGTGCGTCCGCCATGTATTGTTGGTCTCCGCTGCAAAGGTGAACAAGAACTGCAGCTGCGTTTTCTTTATTTCTTGGAGATCCAGATGCGATAAATTCCACTAGAACTGGCACAGTTCTGCGGCTCAAATGGCTGCTTTGCCTTCGGAATGGCTAGATAGTATAGCTAATATGGCTAGTGCCTTGTCGACCATCCCACCGCCTGGCTCTGTCAATAACTGCATTAGTGTGGATACAATTCCTTCCAGCTCTTACTGCCTTTCTTTTGTTTCATTGATAGATGCATAGATTGAATAATGCACTTGCAGCATCTCTTTCTTCTTTGAGTGCCTTCACTCAGAAGTGTTACAAGGGGCAGAGTGGCACCAAGGGCACCAATTGTAACTTTGTTTTTGTCGATTACGGAAAGGCTAAAGAGGGTGGCTGCTGCGTTTTCTCGTGCCTCCATGCTACCTTTCTTTAGCACCTGAACAATACCGAGAACTGCTCCAGAGGAGACTATGCTTCCTTTGTTGTCTTCACATATTGAAAGGTTAAGAAGAGTTGTTACTGCAGCGGTTCTTTGATCTTCGGGGCTATGAGCTTTCGGAGAAGTATCTCAATCTTGGTACGTTCAGCAGGTGAGCAGGCAGATGAAGTCTTATTGAGACGTGAATTACTTTGTCGTTTAGGTGGTTCTATGTCATTAGCTTCACACCACTGTGCTATGAGGCTACGAAGAACATAATTGGGTGTCAGTGCAGTACTTGTAAGAGCTTGCTACGTCTTCGAACATGTACCATGCCCTGCTTCTAGCCACTTCTCAATGCAAGCACGCTCATAATTCTGTCCTGTTGAAACAATGACAGGATCCTTCATTAACTCGAGGGATATTGGACAACGGAAATCGTCAAGAATAACTGGTGTCTTATGATTCTTTTCGCTTGATGGTTGTCCACCATGATTCTTTGAAATAACAGTATCTTTTGAAGTAGCCTCCAAATTCGGATTTTCTGTTTGTACAAATTCTTTAAATTTTTTTTTTAGTAGCATTGACATCTTTTCAATGTTGTCTCCAGGATCTCCACCGCTGGTAGTAACCATTTCGTGCAAAGCTACTGATTCTTGCATTAAGTCGGTTTTTCCCATCAGTTGTAACTTATCTGCCAACCTCCTTAGAATAGCTGGATCTGTAGCAGAATCATTATTCTTGTTATACAGGGACAGAAGATCCTCATACAACTCAACATCGGGTGTATCGACCCTTCATTTGGCTCTTCTGAACAAGGCAAGAACGAGTTCAACCTGCTCTTTGACTTCATCTGATATATCAAGCTTATCATAGGAAATTGCACTCAAAGCTTGTTCAAGCTGAGTTGTCACCTCATTGAATTTTTTCATAGTATCATCCTTCTCAAGAACCAGATAAATCTTGCTGCCTTCGCTACCAAATCTGAGAAGTTCCTTAGCAGAAGCAAGAGCATTGTTCAAAGAAACGAGAGCTTTCACCGTGTCTTCGGAAATCGGTTCTTTACTCTCTTTAATATCCTCAAACATTGGCGTTAACAGCTTCAATCTCCTCGCTAAGTTACAATACTGCTTCTTCAATCTACTCATGTAATCGGAGATTGACGCAATCTCATTCACCGTGTCAATCAAGCTCTGTATTAGCGTTCCTTTCTCGGCCTCCATTATAAAAATCAGTTGACGAGAGAAGAAAACAGTGTGAAATCGAGATTTTTGGTGAATTGGAAGGAGTATTGAAGTCGATTTAAGGTGGTGGCTAGGTTGTGTTGTTAGAGACGTGATCATTAACGACAAGGTGCTTCAACCGCGTTTTATTAGGCCGAATTTCAGACCAGCTTGGCTTCTTCTTCGTATTGTGATTTTTCAATGAACCGTTTTTATTCGTCGGAGTCTAATCTTGTTATTATTCATAGAGTCGGAATCCAATCAATCAAGGCTCTTAACCTTGTGGTCGTGGGTTCGAGATTCATCTTGTTGATCGTAATTGGATAGACGGGTATTGGAATCGGGTGATAGAATACTGATGATGACGTATCATATTCAAGACTTCTTAACCTTGTGGGTGTGAGCTTTGTAGCCCCACGGTGGGCGCCAAACTGTGGTGCCAAATAAACCACAGCCAAATATTAGGCTAAGATTGCTTGAGAAAATAGCTAAAAAGCTTATAAAGATAATCTCACAGAGTTTAGCTCTAATGAACAAAATTTCGGATCCCCCTCTAATCATCCCTACCTCCTATTTATAGGAGGTGTTTGGGTCCTATTTCTATTTGGATTGGGACTCCTTATTCTCCCTTGATTCGGTCTCCTTTTCGGACTTGGTCTTTCATTGGGCTTGACTTCCTTTTTGGGCTTGATCTCCTTCTAGGGCTTGGATTCCTTCTAGAATTTGGTTTCCTTCTTGGACTTAGTTTCCTTCTTGGACTTGGTTTCCTCTTTGGATTTGGTTTCCTCTTTAGGTTTGGGCTTGTTGGTACTATTCGGGCCTGTATCTGGTTTCTTTGGCCGCAGTGGTTATTTGGGTATGTTTGGTCTCCTTTCGGCCGCAGGTTCGATGAGTCCTCTTCGGCAGAAGGGGCGTTGGTCCTCTTCGGCCGAAAATGGTAGTTGGGACTTTTAAGCCTGCTTCGGCCGAAGGCCTGTTGGGCCTGGTCTTGGTGGGTCTATTTCGGCCGAAATAGTTATGACCAAAGGTGTTTTCGGCCGGTATTGAGCTCTGCCCATTTTGCTTGTGGAACTCTGAAATCTTTTTGGGTTGCTACAACCTTACCTTTGACCCTTAAAGGTCGTAGGTTATTTTCCCACTACAAGATAAGTCATGTATTTATTTATATTTATCCATCTATCCTTAAAAATGAGTTTATGGACAATTTAACCTATAAAGTATTTATATCTTACTCTCATAATATTTTAAAATTATAATGATATTTTTAATGATAAAAATAATAATTTAACTTTATTAATTTTATCCTAAAAATTTTTATACAATTATTGTAATAAATGATTGAATCAATAAATAATGTTATAAAAATTATAAATATTTAAAAATATTAGTTACTTAAAAATATTATTATTTTTTAAAAAAGTGATATTTTAAACAAAAATCAAATGAAACAAATTTACTACCTATTATCATGTTAGATATATATTAAATTTCATAAGGATGATAAAATTCATATACAATTAGTCCTAACAAATTGGATGAAAATGATGACATGGTAAATGGCTTAAGATTTGTTTAATTTAAAAAATTAAGACTTTCTAAATTAATATTAGGAATAAAATTTAACCATTTATATATATATATATATATATATAAAATAGATAGAAATTAAAATTTGGTGTTTAAAAAAATTATTTATTATATTAATTGAATTAACTAAAATACAGAGTTATCGTATATAATATTAAAAAAAATATTAATTTTTAGATATCAAGACATTTAATATTTATTTGACAATAAAAATAGAAATAAAAATAAAAAATCATTTAATATCACGTTTTAAAAGATATCACAAAATTAATAATGAAGAATTATTATTATTATTATTATTATTTATCTTCAATTTATAATAATTTACTAGGAGTGAAGATGAGGTCAATTAGAATTAATTTTTTTAAAAAATTTATAATTTATCTTCAATCTCATGGTGGAGGATTAAAAATAAAGTAATGAGACAAATTCGAGATGAGGTTTAAAATAAAGTGGAAAAAGGTATTTTAAAATACCTCCCATAAAATCACATGCCGTTACGCCCCTCGAAGACTGGTGAGGGCAATTCTCATCATTTAAACTTTTACTTGCTGTCAGGTCCGTTTCTTCACGGTCTAATGTTTAATAGCTGTTTTGCTGCTGCATCCCTCTTCATGAAGTAAAGAAAACCATTCATTGTTATATATTTTCTGATTTATTTAGTAATTGAAAAGAAAATAATTTAAATTATTTTTATTTTCAAAATAAATTAAATAAAATTTATATCTAATTTAATTAATATTAGGTATTAAATTTCGAATATATCTAACAATAATAATTAGTATATTTCTAAGTTATGTATAACAAAACCAGCCACTCATGAATCAACTTAATATTAAAACTCTATATAAACTCGAATACAACTACACTACTTTATCACATATTCAAAAACATCATACCCTGTACCAAAATATCAAAAAGGGAATATTAAAATCATTGCTTCACATCAAAATCTTTGAGCTCTCATCCACCATATTGGCGTAACCTAAAATAATAAGGAAAAAAATTATCATATTCAAGCCAATAAAAAGAAAGAACTCAAGTATGTGCAAAGGTAAAGTCTTGGGTGTTTCTGAAATACAATAAATTATTGTGTTTCAGCAACACACACGTATGAATTGCAGATTGGATTCCGAACTGCTACGCACCTTCCCTTCTCTATTTGCGGGTCCGACGATGCAAAGAGCTTCGAAAGCACGGCCTATGCTTCTTTGTAAGCTTTGTCCGAATTCAACAAAGTCGTCTGACGATCCTCCTTTTAGATACACTTTCACTCTCTCTCTCAGCAAATAACACGTCTCCTCTGCGTTGAACCTCAGTTGATATTTTCCTGGCAAGCATCCCCATCTGTACACACAACTATGTTAGTCTTTTTTTGTTATAAAATACTATTCACAGACACAGAGAGACTCGAAGATGATTTACTTGGGCCAGCACTTGATGTTCAATTCGGAGAGACGAGACTGAGATGAGTTTCTTTCCACGGTGATTGAAAGGCTATTGTTGTTGTCGTCGGTTATTGGATTGGATGGGGGAGAGAGGTTTGGTTTGGTTTGGTTGTAGTTGTGTTAATGTGAGATATGTTATACTGGATGGTATGTTGTTGACTTGTAGATAAAGAAGGTCTGGTCTGGTGTGATAAATAGGGGAGTGGGGTGTGTTTGGATTGAATAATGTATGTATTTACCATACTATGCTAACCATTATTAAAGAAATGAGAGGATGAACAATGGCATTACCATCGTAGAGCCCAAATGCACCTGATAATAACCTTGCATGCACAAAAATAACCACACAGGTACATATAGCATCGCAACAGATACATATAAGAATTGCACAGACACAGATACATGAAACATATGCACAGATAATAACCTCGCATGCACAAAAATAACCACACAGGTACATATAGCATCTCAACAGATACATATAAGAATTGTACAGACACAAATATCTGAACCAAGCAGTCTCCTTAGTTATCAGAACTTTGTCGTTTTTTAACTGTCAGAATACAGAAATGCACCATGAATACAAGAAGAACATTACTATGTTTGAGTAATATTGGTTCTGGATTACTTTGATAAGCACCAAGTTCTGTAAACGAGTAAATCTATCCTTGTAGGTGGAGTTTCTCCGATCAGGGTGTTCATTATTAAGTTTTGGAAGAAACTTGCATTTTTCCAAATAGTGGGAGATATCCTGGATTGTAAACAGTTGGTTCAGATTTTTAGTACTTCATTAATTCGTGTTCATTGCACTAGTGCTTCAATATATGAAGGAGTACTTACATTTGGAAGCTTCAGATACCCACTTGGAGCCAAATGATCCTGCAATCTCATACAAATAAAGTGTGGAGCCATATTACATAAGTTGATGTAGAAACCAGATGACCTGAAAATATTTGATTAAACAGTACAAACTCAATGGTAAAGTACATACTTGAACATAGTCGCTATAAATCTCAGATTTGATAAGATCGTTTGCTATTTTGCAGAAAATACCAGACTGCAGAAGCATTAACCAGTAACATCAGCAGGATAATTAAAAGCAAGCAAATCGGATTTTACACTATGGAAGTTCACATTACTACTTACCCCACAAAGTGGAACACAAGTAGTACCAGCATGACGTCCTGCTAAAGAGATATAATTCTTCACCAGCATGAAGTCCTGCTAAAGAGATATAATTCTTCACTGTAATGACAATTTGATGAGGTAAATTTGGAAGCAATCCATTTGCATCATATTGTAACTTGTAAAGTAAGAAACAAGCACAAACTATAACACTGATAGCTTCATATTAATCTAATTCTCACCGGAGGTCCACCTTCGCAAAACTCTATCACACCGCAGTCTATTAAATTCCCCTATAAAATTAAGCAAATGGTTATAGATAACCACACAGGTATATATAGCATCGCAACAGATACATATAAGAATTACACAGACACAGATACATAAAACATATGCACAGATAATAACCTCGCATGAACAAAAATAACCACACAGGTACATATAGCATCTCAATAGATACATATAAGAATTGTACAGACACAAATACATAAAATACAGGCACAGATAATAACCTTGCAGGCACAAAAAATAACCACACAGGTACAATTAATATCTCAACAGATACATATAAGAATTGCACAGACACAGATACATAAATCACAGACACATATAATAACATCGCAGCACAAAAAACCATTCAGGTACAATTAGCATCTCAACTATACATATAATAGTTGTACAGACACAGATATATAAATTATGTTTGTAATAGCGCTCGAAGTTATGTTTTGTAATAGCGCGCGTTTTTATTTCGAATGTTATGGTTTCACACGTGTGAAACTTGTAACATAGTAAGATAGTGTGTTACATGTAACACCTAAGACACTCTCATGTGCAAATTACTTACCCAATAAAAGTAAGCACATACTAATCAATGGTTTGTTGGACTTCACTATTAGTAACAATTCTATACTTGATTTAGCATGTCAATAAATTACATCAAAATCAACATGTCACGTCCATTAATTTTTCGTATTTTTTAGAATTTATTTTTGTTACTTGAATTTTGTTTAATTTTTGATTATTTTTTGTTCAACAATAAAATTGGTATTTTAAAAAAGTTAACATGACTAATTTGACTTTTTGGACAATTATAAAACAAAAAGGGAATTTTCTATTTCCTAGTTTGGGTTATTTTAAAATCAAATGCAACTTATAGTTTATGATATTATTTGCCAAAGGTATAAAAGTTAAAAGACATGTTTGCAAATTCATTCTTCACACAAACCTAAAAATTCATTCTACGTGTTCTTAGTATTCTGTCAACTCAAAACCCTTGCCGCAGATTTTGAACTCAATTTTTGGATTGAAAACTTGTATTCTTTGGTTTTCTCGTTCGAGGTAACAATTGTATCCTTTTTATTTGATTTAATCGCTCAACTTTGATTTGAGATTTTTATATAAATCTAGGGTTTCCGAAATTGGGGTTATAGTTTCAATTGATTTGGGTTTTGAAACCCTAGGTATGTAATTTATGTATTTTGGGTTTAAATGGGTGTCATTTGGGTTTTTAATTGTTGCTTGAATTGTAAACCCTAACTTTTGATTTGGGGAATTGTTGGTTTAATTCTTGATTTGATTTAGATCAAATTTGGGATCGTCAGCTGGAGTGATTTCGGTGATTTTTGGATTAGCGAACAAGGTTAGCCATGTTTATGCCCAACTTTTGTATTTTATATTTGTTCTCTGTTTGAAGGATTAATTTAATAATAAATTGATAATCTGAAATTTTCAACTGGATTACTCCTGCTGCATTTGAGTAGAAAATTCTGGTTGTTTATCTATTAAATAATATCTGTAATATGTTAGTCTGATTTGGCAAATATTGTGATTATCTGTCGATTCTGCTGCTTTAATGCGAATATATGAATTGATATTCAAACTCTCTACTAAATTGGTGATATGAACTCTTTAATATGCTAAAAGTCCTGTCCTAGATTAATATGATAAGACTAACATGCTGTAGGAAAAACTAGATGTATACATCGATGCGCGAAAGTGTATTTGGCCTTGATTGCCAACCTATTTTATGGATGCGACGGCATCATTCTAGAGCTCTACTCTTGTCTGGATGAGATGCCATCACTTCTGGGATCTTTGATCCATCTCTGAGGGTTTTACCCTATATCTGTCTGTTTCTGTTCCCGATTTCTATTATTAAGCTAAGGACAAACCTAGTAAGCTAACCAATATATAATAACGTGACAATTTGAAGTCTATTATGATATGAATTATTTTGGCTTTTGCTTATGGGCATCTACTATCAATTGTTTGATTTTTGTCTATTGCTTGTTACTTTGGGTCCTGACCTTTCAGTAGTATGATCATGACTTCTAACTGCCTATAGGTAACAAGGATAGACTCTGATAAATGTCTAGAGCTTAAATAGCAAAATTCATAATTTGAACTAAGCTGAAAACGTGCCCAGTGGCCCTAACCAAACTAGTAACCGAATTGGTAACCGAATTGTAACTTTAGAAGGCGGATTGGTCTCTGGCCGAGCTCCTTACTGAGCTAGTTCCGAATTGTCCATTCCATGAGCCATGTGACCTATAGAAATACTCTCTAGCCAAACTTAGTACAAAATTAGTTACTGAACTGCAGTTCGGTATAGCTTTAGGAGACAGTCCAATCTCTGTGACCGAACTTCTTACCGAGTTGAGTAAAAAATTACAATTAGGTATGTCTTTGAGATTATGAATACTGTTTGACCAAACTGTAAGCCGAATTTGATGCCGACCTATCACTTAGATCATTGCAGACTTGAATAATCACTTTCTGATCGAACTAGTTGCTGCAGATTATGAATAATCACTTCGCCGTTTTGTGTTTCTTTTGCTGATTTTATTTCAAAATTCCACTGAGCTAAAACTCTATAAATAGGAGCTCAGATGAAGTAACAGATGTCAATTATTGAAACTGTTGAACTTTTGGACATTCTGTTATTTTTGAGAAAAATTCTAGATTCTTCTATACGCTTCATTCTATATTTTCAGAGAAGTTTCTTAAAGAAGTTTGGTACTTTGTTTCTGTTGATCATTGAGATTTAGCTCGAAGATTAAGAAGTAACAACTGTGACAGAGTTTAGCTTCAATCTTCCTTGGTAAGATTTAGATCTTGAGTATGTCGATGATGATTTTTTTACTTTGATTGAATATGCTGAACTAGATGTGCTAGCTAAAAGCTCTGTTGATTTGCTAAGATTTGATGTTGATTATTACCTTGATTGCATGATTCTTGTTTGATTATAGTCAGATCTACTTGAATTTCATGAGCTGATTGAATTACAAGAACGAGAGTTACGTAATATTATTAATCAGTAGCTTGATTAGACTAGAGATGACGATTAGGTTACAGATCTAATACCAGAAGATCAAAGTTCTAGAGATAGACTATAGATCTAGTTTTCTACAAATTGTGCTTATCAGTTGTATGGATTGTAGTATAGAGATATATGCAACTATATGATTGAGATGTGTTGAATTGAATCGAGGAAGATCTTTTAACAGATCATTGATGATGATCTAGAAAATAAATCTGTGATTTAGAGTTGAAGCATGCATGAGAAGTTAATCGATAACAGAATTTAGCATTCAGCTTTTTCATTGTTGAGATCAATTGCAGAATAGAGTACTGACTCATGTTTTAATTGAGTGAATGTCATTAGTGTTTATATTTTACAACAATACTTTGATTTCTATGATTCAATTTGTATATAGAATTCTTTTGGCAATTTAGTTTAAATCTTAATTTCAATTATGCTTCTTAGCTGTCAATCCTGTGGAGACGATATCTTAAATACTACATTAGACATTGATAAGATTTCTGTCTGAATACTGCAATTAATTTCAGTCAAGTTTTCCGCCATCAATTTCTTGGCGCTGTTGTCGGGGATTGCTTTATGAAGATTAAGATTTACATTGAACTGCGTTAACCTGATTTATTAAATTCTTTTTCAACTTTAAAATTGTTTGTTCGAGTGTGCAATGTATGCAGACAAGAGAAAAAGGTACTCAAAACTTATAGTTTGATCCTCAACCAGAAAGAATTAATAGACAATCCAGGTCAGAAACGAGATCAACAGCTAGAATTGAGTAAATAGCTACAATGTATGGAGAAAAACAACCAAAATAATGAAAATGATGGAAGAGTGGATTCTGAAAAGATGACTCTACGTAAACATTCTACACCACCAATTGATGGCATTCCACAAGCCATCAACCTTCCAGCAATAACAACTAATAATTTCGAGCTTAGATCAAGACTCATCAAGATGGTTCAACATAACAAATTTTGAGGAGGAAACAATGAGGACCCTAATCAACATCTTAACACTTTCCTGCATCTGTGGAGTACATTCAGGCACAATGGAGTTTCTGAGGATGCAGTGAAGCTTCAACTATTCCCTTTTTCACTGTGTAACAGAGCTCACGCCTGGTTATATTCCTTGCCACCAGGTTGTACCAATAGTTGGGAAGACTTAGTCAATAAGTTCTTAGCTCGTTATTTTCCTCCCATGAAGATGGTGAAACTAAGAAATATGATTTCTTCTTTCCAATATTTGGATGAAGAGTCATTGTATGAAAGCTGGGAGAGGTTTAAAGAGTTGATTAGGGATGTCCTCATCTTGGAATAGCATCTTGGAGCATTGTAATAACTTTTTTCAGTGCTATGCCTCCTCAAATCAAAATGCACATTGATTCCTCAGCTGGAGGATCAATCATGGATACGGAACCTGAAGATGCTCATGATTTCATCAAATTGCTGGCAAATAATGATTTTGGTTGGAATGAAAGGGATAAGGCTGCAACTAAGAAACAGTCAGGAGTCTATGAGCTGGAGTCTTTCAATGCATTAACTGCTCAGATAGCATTTTTGAATAAGAAGATGGACAATATGGTAGTAAATAAAGGCCATCCAAAGAAGACGTCAGTAAATTCTATTGAAAAATAGAAAACAACTCTGGCGGATTATGCACAAGAGGCATCATTTGCTGATGATGAAGAAGTGCCAGAGAAGCTTGAATAAGTAAATTATGTGAAAAATAATTATGGAAACCAGCAGAGGACATACTATCAACAAAGGAATCAACCTATCAAAACCAAGGTTACTACGAAAGGAATCCTCAACCTGGTTACCAACAGCAGGGATAGTCTCAGTATCAGCCAATGGGCCAGAAGAAGCCTAGTATGAAGGATCTTCTTATTAAATACATGGAAAAGACAAATACTGTTCTCACTAACCATACCACTTCAATCAAGAACTTGGAGACTCAGATGGGGCAGCTCATGCAAGTTCTAACCAAAGACCCCAAGGTGTGCCTAACCCAAAGGTTAAAGATAAATCTAAGAAGGAAGCACAAGTGCTTGCAATTACACTGAGAATTGGGAAACAACTAGAAAACTCTAAGGAAAAGAAGAGTTATGTACCTCTTGAACAAACTAAGGAAAATGAAGAAATTAACAACTCTGTTGCAAAAGAACAGGAGGCTGTGAAGATTGCCTTACCTTTTCCTCAAAGAGAGAATAGGAAGAAGCTCGATAAGCAGCTTGAGAAGTTATTAGACATGATGAACCAGATTCATGTTAACATCCCATTTGTTAAGGCATTAAAACAAATGCATGTCTATGCTAAATTCATGAAGGAGCTGTTGTCGAATAGAAGAAATTTAGCTGATGTGGGATGCATAAATGTAAAGGAGAGCGTGAGTAAGCTTGTCAAGTACCAGATTCCCGGGAAAGAGAAGGATCCTGACAAGTTCACCATACCACTGACCATAGGCGACAGATTCAAAGGCAGAGCTCTCTGTGACTTAGGGGCCAGTATAAACTTGATGCCTTTGGCCATTTATGAAAGGTTGGGAATTGGGCATTTTAGACCTGACAATGTCCTATTACAACTTGCTGATAGATCTTTCACTCATGCTAAGGGAGTTGTTGAAGATGTGATAGTCACAGTAAACAAATTTATGTTTACTGTGGATTTTGTAATGCTTGACATGGAGGTAGATGTAACGTGCCTTTGCTACTTGGTCGGCCATTTTTGGGAACTGGAAGGGCCATGATTGATGTAGCAAATGGCGAGCTCACGTTAAGGGTTTATGGAGAGGAAGTCAAATTTAGCCTTTTTGAGTCGTTTAAATTCCCATACGATTTTAAAGAAGTCAGGAGTTTACAACTAGCAGCTGATGAAGAGTTTATAGATAAAATTCTCACACTGAGAAGTTCTGATCTACTGAACAATGTGTTAATCAATGATGTGGAATGGATATTCTAGAGGAAAGTGCTTATAGTGGTTAACTAATACATGACTTCTCATTTTGTCTTTAACATTAGTGATATACAACCATCTGCTGAGTCAATGCTTCCTCGACTGAGAAACCACCACAATTGGAGCTTAAGGCGCTTCCAAGTCATCTCAGGTACGCATTCCTAAACCCTGATGATTCTAGTTTACTTATTCTGGTTTCAAATGATTTAGCAGATGAACAAGAGGAAACCCTTCTCCAAGAGGTGAGGAAACACAAGAAAGCCATTGCATGGACGATAGCTGATATTAAAAGTATCAACCCTACTTTTTGTACATATAATATCCTGGAGGACAAATATACACCCAAGATCCAACCTCAGAGAAGATTGAACCCAACTATGTAGGAGGTTGTGAAAAGGAAGTACTGAAACTCCTCGATGCATGTATTATTTTTCCAATTTCAGATAGTAATGGGTTAGTCCAGTGCAGTGTGTGTCGAAGAAAGGAGGGATTACTGTGATTAAGAATGAAAAGAATGAATTGATCCTTACTAAAACAGTTATTGACTGGCGTATGTGTATAGATTATAGAGCTTTAAACGATGCCACTAGAAAGGATCACTTCCCCCTTCCATTCATAGATGAGATAATAGATAGGCTAGCATGACACCCTTACTTCTGCTTTTTGGATGGTTATTCTGGTTATAACAAAATCCCCATAGCTCCTGGTGATCAACATAAAACAACTTTTACTTGTCCTTTCGGAACCTTTACTTATAATAGGATGCCATTTGGACTATGTAATGCACCAGGAACGTTTCAAAGGTGTATGCTAGCCATCTTTACTAATTTCATAGGTAAGTTTCTAGAGGTCTTCATGGATGATTTTTTCATTATAGGAGACAGTTTTAACAATTGCTTGAATAATCTAGAGAAAGTGCTTAGAAGATGTGAGGAGACTAACCTAGTCCTCAACTGGGAAAAATGCCATTTTATGGTGAGAGAAGGTATTGTTTTAGGCTATAAGGTATCTGCTAAGGGATTAGAAGTAGATAGGGCAAAAATTGATGTGATAGCCAACTTACCTCCTCCAGCAAATGTAAAAGGCATTAAAAGTTTCTTAGGATATGCTGGGTTCTACAGGCATTTTATTAAGGATTTCTAAAAAATAGCTAGACTCTTTTGTGTATTGTTAGAAAAAGAAAAGAAGTTTGATTTCACTAATGATTGTTTGAAAGCTTTTGTGTAGCTTAAAGAAAAGATCGTTTCAGGACCAATAATAATTCCACCAGATTGGAATTTGAGTTTGAAATCATGTGTGATGTATCTGACTTTACTGTCGGAGCAGTGCTGGGACAGAGGAAGAAATGTTGTTCAGGATCATTTACTATGCTAATAAAATGATGGTGGAGGCTCAGAGAAATTACACCACCACCGAAAAAGAACAGCTAGCAATAGTCTTTGCATTGGTTAAGTTTAGATTATACATATTGGGGTCTAAAATTATCATTCATACTGATCATGCAGCATTGAGATACTTATTTGCTAAGAAGGAATCTAAACCAAGATGGATAAGATGGGTGCTCTTGTTGCTGGAATTTGACATAGAAATCAAAGACAAAAAGGCATTGAAAATATAGTAGCTGATCACCTTTCAAGACAGCACATAAAGGACACGGAGGCTCATGTTGACATCAATGAACAATTTTCTATTCCTATGTGAGGTAACATTTTACCCATGGTATGCTGACTATGCAAATTATTTGTCATGTAAAGTGTTACCTGAAGGGCTAAATAGTCATCAGAAGAAAGGATTTCTTCATGAGGTTAAGAGGTACACATGGGATGAGCCTTATCTGTTTAGAAGTTGTGCTAGTCAAGTACTGAGACGTTGCATCCCATATGAAGAAACATTAGACATCATCAAGCACTGTCATTCATCAGAATATGCTTGCCATTTTGTTGGAAGAAGAACAGCAGCCAGAATTCTGGAATGTAGTTTCTATTGGCCATCAATAATCAAAGATGCACATGCTTATGTGGCCAGCTTTGATAGATGCTAGAGAATGGGTAATATCTCTGAGAGATAAGAAATGACCCAAAATTATATCCTGGAAGTTGAGTTATTTGATGTCTGGGGTATTGATTTCATGGGACCATTTCCTGCATCAAACAAGTATGAGTATATACTTACAGCTGTTGACTACGTATCTAAATGGGTAGAAGCTGTTGCTTCTGTTACTAACGATGGAAAGGTAGTGGAGAAGTTTCTTCAGAAGAATATCTTCACTAGATTTGGTATACCCAGGGTACTGATTAGTGATAGAGGGTCTCACTTCTGCAATAAGTTGTTGGAGAAGGTGCTTAAGATGTATGGAGTGATCGCAAGATTACCACAGCTTATCATCCATAAGCAAATAGACAAGTAGATGTTTCAAATAGAGAGTTAAAAATGATCCCTCAAAAGACTATTAATGAGTCCAAAAAAGATTGGAGCTTCAACCTGGATGATGCTCTTTGGGCTTACAAAACAGCTTTTAAAACTCTTATTGGGATGTCACCATTTAGAATGGTGTATGGCAAGGGATGCAATTTGCTAGTGGAGTTAGAACACAAGTCATACTGAGTTTTAAAGCTTTTGAATATGGACTATGAAAAAGCAAGGAAGCAGAGGCTTCTACAACTAGATGAAATGGATGAATGGCGCCTTGAGGCTTATGAAAATCATGAGATGTACAAGCACAAGATGAAGAATTACCATGATAAAAAGATTGTCAAGCGAGAGTTCAAACCTGGATAATATGTGCTGCTCTACAATACCAAACTTAGTTTATTTCCAGGAAAACTGATGCCTAGATGGTCTGGGCCATTTAGAGTGAAGAGTGTTTCCCAATATGGAGCTGTCGAACTGTTTGATAACAAGTCTACTGATTCCTTTGTTGTAAATGGACAGAGACTCAAACATTATTTGGAAGGAGAAATCTACAGGACAAGAGATATCCTTTATATCTCAGATCCTGTAGAAATAATGGAAAATCGATAGCAAACTTGCCATGGCCGATGCTAACAACCTTAAACAAAGCATACTCCATACACAATTAATTTCTTGTCTTGGATTTATGATATGATCAATTAATTGTGTAAGTTTTTGATTAACCATGTTCATGTTTTGCAGAAGAATTGTCGTTTTCAGATGAACTTGAAGTTTAATGAAGAAGGCGAGATGTCATTTGTATTGCCAAAAATACTCGCTAGAGCTGTTTACTCATTGGCGAGGAATAATTTCATTTCGCCTACATGCATGTCTTGAAGTTGGCGAGTTATAGGATATCGTCATGCTTGATCGCCTGGGGGAAGACGAGAAAGGATTGTCATGCCAAAAAAGTTTGCTTACCTCACTTTTGCAAAGGCGAAGAAAGAAGAATCTCGCCTTGATACATCGCCTAGTGACAAGTAAAGTGAGGTGAGAGTTCAAAACATTACCATTGTAACTCGCCAAATAAGTATGTTTTCTGGTGTTAAGTTTTAATTTTGCCAAATTTATTCGCCTGGAACAAGTTAAACTAGGCCAAGTCGGATTTATTCGCTTGAAGAATTGCTTGTTTTGAAAATACTTTTTGCATGATGGGGTCTTTTCGCCTCATTATTTCGCCTATTTTTTTTTTTTGTGAAGGCGAAGTTATAGATATATTGCCACTTTATATAGCCAGTTTGGTAAATTTTTAGGCAAGTTTATTCTTTCTCGCCTGTTTCTGAATTTTATCTCTCCCGAACTTGTGGCGACATTAAGCATTTCACCACTTATATCATTTGTATTTCATTAAGTTGTGGAAAATAAAAATAAAGAAAAAATTAGATTACACGTAGGCGCGCACAAATGTTACCGTTGTATGACACGAGGCAAGGTAAGAACTTTCCGCCTTCTACCTAGTTCTATCATCATTGTGCCTATTTCCTTTTCTTTATAAACCCAATTTGATTTTACCGTTACTATTCATTTGCTCTCTGAATTTTCTAATTTTCGAAAATCCTAAATCGCAAATCTCTCAGTTTTCCACTTTCATCACAAGCAACTAAACAAGGTACATTTTTCTGAGTTTGTTGCATGTTGTTAGTCATCTTTAGTTTATCTATATTGACATATTGATCGATATTGCTAGGTGTTAATAGAGTATTGTTTTATGGTAATAATAATCGAATCTCTATGGATTTTACTATAAGCATGTATGATGATATCTATGTGTTACATTTTGGGAATGAAATTGATTGTGCTATGGATAGAAGTCGTTAGTGTTTAAGCTGTAAAATGTGGTTTAAGGTCTTGATTGTAAAATGTACTTGATAAGTGTGGAAACCATGTTGCAATATACTATCAATTGTTTAATATTGATAAGGCTGCTACTTTAATGATGTTAAGTTCTGTCAATTTGACATTTGATTTTAACTGTTGAAATGTTGTTCAAATTGCAGATAAATGGCCAAAAGAAAGAATGATAGTACTCATAGCCCACCTAAGAAGGGCAAGAAGGCAAAGACTTCGGCTAGGCCGAAGATCTATGATGAAAAGAATTACTAGGTTAGGGTAATTCTTCCCTTGACCCAAGTCTCAAGATAAGACTCCCAAAACCCCCTCTACTTCAACTGATGATAAGGGGAAGAAGATTGGGTATTCTGTGGGGTCAGGATCAGCTAAGGGTCCTAAACTAAAAGGAGTACAAATTGGATCATCAAAGAAGAGTGTTAAGAATACACAAAAAACCCCTTCTACACCAAATGCTGAAAAAGGTGGTATTGTTGATAAATTAATTGTGGCCAAGAAGAAAGCTGCAGCTATCTATGGGCCATTACAAAAGAAAAAAAGGTGAAAGCAATATCACCTAAGACTGCCAAAAATCAAGCTTAAGTTAATAGCCCATTACAGAAGAAAAACTTATAGTTTTGGCAGGAAAAGGGGATTCTAATAGATGAACTGGAAGATAAGAGGTTTGGAAATTATTTGTGGGGCTGGTTCATGAAGAAGATGGTGGAGCAACCTAAGAAAGTTAATGCCACCTTAGTAGAGGAGTTCTACACTGAGGAGTTGGATATTCCCTTTAGCATTAGAGGCCATCAAGTGGATGTATCTGTAGAGACCATTTGTAGTTATTATGGTCTGATGGAGGCTCAACACCAAGGAGATAGAGGAATGAATGTAGTTGAGTTAACTATGGAAGACTTGAGGAGTCTCAGAAGGTTTCAGCATCCAACTCAAGGTTCTAAAGAGAATGTTTTGACTAGTTGATTAGACATTCACACAAGCTTAACATGGTTAAGGGATAATATAATGCCTAGAAACAAAGGCAGTCGATTGACTACGGATGAGAAGAAATTTTTTAAGGGATTTCAACCAAAAAGATTTATCCATTTGGGCTAGTTAATCTTTTTAGAGCTCTAGAAGAGGGTTTGTAGTCTGAGAAAGGAAAAGTCCAGGCAAAGGACTTTGTATTTTCCATCTCTCATAACCGGTTTATTGGAGAGATATGGAGTTCAGAGCAGAAAGAAGGATGTGTGGCTAGCTGACTCAAAGCCACACACTGGGGGATTGGAATTGAGAGTCTGGGAGAGTAGAAGAGGAAAGGAAACAACCTGCATTGAAGCTGTGGAAAAAGTCTTAGAACTAAAGGCTTTGAGGGTTGCCAAGAAGTCAGGTATCAAGAAGAACAGAGGATTGTATTGTTAGAGATAGACTAAAGATTTGTTTTTCTACAGATTGTGCTTATCAATTATATAGAATGTAGTATAGATATATATGCAATTATATAATTGAGATCTGTTAAATTGAATTTAGAGATCTTTTAACAGATCAGTGACGATGATCTAGAAGGTAAATTTGTGATTTAGGGTGAAACTTGCATGAGAAGTTAATTGATAACAGATTTAGTAAATGAACTTGTTCATTGTTAAGATCAATTGTAGAATAGAGTGCGAACTTGAGTTTTAATTGAATGAATGTCACTAGTATCTTTTACTTCACATCAGTTCTATGATTCTTATGATTCAATTTGTATATAGGATTCTTTTAGCAATTCAGTTTAAATCTTAGTCTCAATCATGCTTCTTAGCTTACAATCCCTGTGGAGACGATATCTAAAATACTACATTAGACATTGATAGGAATTCTGATTGATTATTAGGAAATCTAATATCAGTCGAGTTTTCATCCCACTAATTTCTTGGCGCTGTTGCCGGGGACTGTTCTTTTAAGATTAAGATTTATTTTGAACTGCGCTAACTTGATTTATTAATTCTTTTGCAGTTTTAAGATTGTTTGTTCAAGTGTGTAGTGTATGCACACAAGATCTAAAGGTACTCAAGACTTGCAGTTTGATCCTGAACCAGAGAGAATTGTTAGACAATCTAGATCACGAACAAGATCAGCAGCGAGAACTGAGTCAAGAGTAATAATGTCTGGAGAACGCTACAACAGAAATAATGAGAATGATGTACGAGGAGATCCTGAGAGGATGACTCTTCGTCAATATTCCATCCCACCAGTTGATGAAGAAATTGATTGGACAAAACTCGACAGATATTAAAATTCACAGTATTCAATCGAAATTCCTATCAACGTCTAATGTAGTATTTTACATATCGTCTCCACAGGGATTGTAAGCTAAGAAGGATGATTGAGACTAAGATTTAAACTGAATTGCTAAAAGAATCTATATACAAAATGAATCATAGAATCATAGAGTTGATGTGAAGTAAAAGTAACTCATGACATTCATTCAATGAAAACTCAAGTCACCACTCTATTCTGCAATTGATCTTAACAATGAATAAACTGATTTGCTAGATCTGTTGTCAATTAAATTCTCATGCAAGTTTCATCTTAAATCACAAATTTATCTTCTAGATCATCATCAGTGATCTGTTAAAAGATCTCTCAATTCAATTAAACAGATCTCAATTATATAGTTGCATAAATCTCTATACGACAACTTATACAATTGATAAGCACAATCTGTAGAAAAACATATCTGTAGTCTATCTCTAGTACTACGATCCTCTGTTCTCAGATCTGAAACCTAATCGCCATCTCTGGTCTAAATCAAATCTCAAATTAACAATATTACGTAACTCTCGTTCTTGTAATTCAATTAGTTCATGAAATCCAGTAGATCTAGCTATAATTAAACAAGAAACTTTGTAATTGAAATGATAATCAACATCAAGATTTAACAATTGAACAGAGCTTTTAGCTAGCACATATACTTCAGCATATTCAATCAAGTACAGAAATCATCATCGACATGCTCAAGATCTAAATCTTACCGAGGAAGATTGAAGCTAGACTCTGTCACAGTTATTGCTTCACAATCTTCAAGTTAAATCTCAATGATTAACAGAAACAGAGTACAAAACTTCTTCAAGACACTTCTCTGAAGTTGTTGAATAAAATGTATAGAAGAATCTAGAATTTCTCTTAAAGTATAACAGAATGTCAAGAGTGAGAATAAATCGTCTAAACTGTTTTTCTCTAAAAAATTCCACACTAATTACTTCGTCTGAGCTCCTATTTATAGAGTTTGGCTCAGCGGCAATTTCGAAATAAAATCAACAAAGAAACACAAATTTGCGAAGTAACATTTTTCTCTATTTATGTCGCCTGTCTTCACCTGAATCAAATGACTTCTTCACATCTCGCTTATCCTAATCGCCAAGCTATCAATCTTTCTAGGCGAAATATCCTCAATTTTGCCACAGTACGTCGCCTGATATTCAGGCGAGTTGACATTTTTTGCCCAAACACTCTTTCAGTTAAGATCTTCTAGGCGATGTCTCATGAAATATCGCCTGTTATAATCCTTAGATCTGGCGAAATTTCTCCTTTATCGCCTTAAACATCGCCTCAAGGCAGGCGAAGTTCAATTCTTTATCGCCTAAATTTCTGTCAAGACGGCGATATACGAAGGCGAGGAATTTCTGATTCGCCCTTCATGCTTTACTCTTCGAGGCGAAATCTTCTTTATATCGCCTACTGCATCGCCCTTTACTCCAAATCGTGGCGATGTCTTTAGGCGAATTCTTTTCTTGGCAAAATTATTCGTCAGTTTGCTGACTTTGGGTGAAGTTCTGATTTAGTCCTCCTTTCTTCTAATTTACATGTTTTAGCCTCTTTTCCACAACTTTTCATCCAAGTCCCTGTCTCAACAATAATAGCCTAGAATTAATAGAAATTGATTCAATATCTCATCATTTAAACTCAATTTCATTACATTCAAGCTCATAAAGTATGCTAAAACATAGGTAAATTCTAGACTTATCAATTACCCCCAACTCAAGCAAACTTACTAAAAATCTATCGAGACAGCAATCAGTGCAAACTTATATCATAATTCAAAGCAATCCAACTAATATGTTTTGAAAAATCTCCAAACAGTGACCTGCTCTTCTTTCAAAATTTCCAATCAACTAATTCAAAACTAATCATTTTCTTCATGTGGCAAAGTATCCGAGAAGATCCAAGTATTTGAGTTTTAAAACTAATTCCTCACTGTAGTCTCTCATAAGTGTTTGATCTCTCAGAATCCTAGAGGTTACTCACTCAATAGACTAGTAACATTAAGAATCAGAGTTACGTACCAAGGCAAATGTGATTCTAGTGTTTCACAAGCACGTATGAAGAAAATTTTAAGAACCTCACGAACATTGAACTTCACTCATACACTGTACAACACTTAGAGGTTCCTAGGTTCAGTACCGCCTTTTTGTCTGCCTTAGAATCTCTGATTTGTATATATAGGGAAAACGGGGTCAAGTTAGCTTATGAAAGAAAGGAATTTCTTCAAGGAATCAAAGTTTGGACATACCACTAAATTCCTCTCAATCCCTCAATTCTTCACTCTTTAGTGTTTCCCCACTCCATGATACTTTATTCACATACTAATTATTTATGAACACTGTTCATTTTCACTTGATTTTGTTTGTTCTTTTCTTTTCATTCATTTTTTTTGTTAGCGTATATTCTGCTTTTAACAGCTTCAGAAACACTCACTCTTTTTTTTTAAAGATCATCCTCACTTCCCACCTTTTCATTCCCAAATTTAATGGTAAGTCCAAAGGGTAGGATTGAGATTTTATTTTTTTTCTTTATGGTTTGGACTGGATTAGGGAAAAAAGAAAAGGTTTTAATGAGAATGGAAACAAAATGGTTTACCTCACAAGATATCAAGGTCTGGTTATATCAAGTAGGCAAAGGCTATTTAGTAATTTCACTCACTCTCTCAAATCAGATCATTTTCCTTGGCAGATTAAAGACAGACTTTACCCGACCAATGCCTTGTAAACTTGAGGAATGTATGAGAAATTCAAAGCAAACCTATGAAGGTTCCGATTTCTATAGAATAAAATTTTCAGATAAATGTGTTTAATAAAGAAGAGAATAAAAATACCCCTCCCATGAAGAAAAAGACACAAAATTAAGCTCAAAACCTCACATTCCACCAAGGTTTTCTCCACTCTTTCCTTATAAAAACTCATCAATTTATTCACAATTCAAAACTTAACCAGAATCTTAATCAGTGTTCAAAGAAATTTGTCAAAAATTGCTATCAAAACTGCTTGTTTTGAACACTTGTTTTACTGTTTGAAAACTCATTTTATGAAAAACTAAATCACTTTGAATTATGAGCAATGTAAGCTCAATCATGCACTTAGACCTAATATCTTAAGAAAATACTAAAATAAAATCTACAAATAAAATCAAACTATAAAACCAAACACAAAAAACAGCAATGTGATTGCTACCCCAACCCCAAATTAAAAGAAAGCAGTATCCTCAATGCTTAGGAGAACATAAACGAATAGAATGAGAGAAAGGGATGTATAAAACAATGAACCAAAGAGTAAGGCAAGATACTTGAATGTCGCCATTATCAGAGGATAAGTCGCCCCAATTAAGTTCAAAAAGAAAATTGGTTATGTGAAATAAGAATAGTCGAGAAAGAAAATGATCGCTAACGTTAGGCGAAATACCAGGCGACATATAAGAGTCGCCAACTTAGAGTGACATAAAGGAATAATGTCATGGCGAAATGCAGATCTTGCAGGCGAAATATTAGACAAGATAGAAAAATCGCCAAAAAGAGAATTCAAGAATTAGGCGAAATAAAAGATATATCGCCCCAATCATTCACCTGTAGCATATTAAAGAACTTACCAACCAGGCGAGAAATAGATATCTCGCCTTAGTCAAGGCGAAAAATGCTGGCGATTTGTGTTTTACTTTGCCTCAACACACTATTGCCTTAAAATCCTTGCAGAGTGATTTGTAGACTTCAAAAACAAAAGTGAGATATGGTTTCATAGTTAATGTTTCCTCCTGTAGACACAGCTCACTTTGTTAGGGAAAAAGAACCCCCAACTTAAAATCTGAAAACTCTCTGTAACAGTTAAAACCAACAATCACATTACTTTTTTCAACTAAAAAAAATAGATACACAAAAGTCATTCACATTACTCTTATATTCAAAATGAAAAAGAAATGAAAACAAAAGACTCAAGTAATCACATTACTCTGGTATTGACAAAGACATACAAAACTGACAATAACAATAAAGGTTGTAAAAAAAAATACAAACTTAACACTCTAAAAGTCCTCTAAACTAGTATCAGAACAACCTTTCTTAAACTTTATGATCAGCTTCTTTATTCGTGGTCTAGAAGATGCTGGAGATGAACTTGGAGGTGTACTAGTACCAGGAGATGGTACCCTCAAATTTAAGTGCTCCAAAACAGAAACTCGATCTTCAGCTTCAGTATCAGCAGCAGCTCTAATGGCCATTGATCTAGTCACTCTCTTGGAAGAGCTTTCCAGATTTTTCTTCAGTTTCTTCTAGTGTTGCCTAGGAGCAGACTGATTCTTCTCAACAGCTAGCATGAGATCTTCATCTTCACTGACTTCCTCAAATTCCAAAGCAAGAATCTTTCTTTTTCTTCCAACTGTAGGAGGATTCACTAGAATATAAGATCTGTTGATGAACTCCCTAACCTGTAGGAAAAAATCAGTTTTATGTTTATTTGGAATCACCAGAGCAGAATCCTTGTCCCATGGGGATTTGTTAAACTTCCAATCTCAAACAAAAATAGAACTAATCTCTATTGTAGAAATCTGAAGATCTAATGGTACTGCAGTTGATAGAGCTTCCAAGACAGGACAGTCCTCTTCATCATTGTCATCTCCCACAAAAGCAAGAGCCAGAAAATGCGACCATTTCCTACTATTTCTCTCAGATATCTATTGGGCATATTCTTCATCTGTAATTAGATTGTCTTCAGTACCTAAAGAACCACAAGCAGATCTATCATCGGATTCGGCTTCTGAACCATTTCCATTATCTTCAATGACCTAGTTGATAGACTCAGTATGACAGAAAGGTACTATAGCCATAGAATCATCAGACTGTTCCATAGATTGGCTCTGAGAGAAAATTCCCATTCTTGACATATTTACTAATCTCTGACCTCAGGGTGCCAAATGTAGAGTCTTGGAATGTATTCATCAGTGAGCTGTGGTAGACTCTCAGTTGTACAACTCAAAAGCTTGAAATTATCAGGAACTTGACAAGTTGAAACACATAGAACTTGAGTTGTTTGATCTGCATTCATCTCTAACACATTTTCCTCACTCTAGTGATCATCAGCTTGTAATTGAGAACTTGATCCATCACCATCTTCATGACTTGATACTGATAAACCTGCTGCTTTAGCATAATAAGCCAATAAATTTCCTTACTCTTCGATTGTTGTAGTATCAATCTCTTCACAATCTAAAGAATCAACATTCCCATCATCACCAATTGTAGACTCCAATATAATAGATTTCCCTCTGTCTGTATGTCTTTCATCAGCCTCAGCAATTTGATTAACTACCACTTCTGATGCTAAATCCAATTGTTCTATTAGACTTTGTCGAACAACAACCTCTTCCAATGTTTGTGCAGGCATCTCAGGCTAACTATCCAATAGATCTTCTTGCTCAGAATGTAGATTCTCTTGATTATCTATAGATTCTTCCACTCTTGGTGGTTCCCTAATCCAAATATCAGCTGAGAATCTAGCAAAACCAGCTGGAGAGATGTTTTCCTTCGCCCTGTGCATCTCCCACATTTTGAGAAAACCCTGTGGAGTAGAAATGGATTTGAAGAATTCACCAAGTTTTTCTTCAATCTTCTTGTTAATCATATCAGATACCGAAGCATCGAACTGTTCTCTTGACGAGGGCTCAGCTGCCCTTTCATTTTCCTTTCTAGTGCTAGGAGTAGGAGCTGAAAATGGTTTCTGAACTGGTGTTTCCACTGTAGTAGGGGATGAGAAACTATTTTTCTAAATACTAGACTTCTTGATCTTCCTCAAAGCCTTCAGTTCCCCCACTTTCTCCACTGCTTCAGTACAAGTAGTCTCTTTTCCACCTCTACTCTCCCAAATTCTCAATTCTAATCCACCAGTGTGGGGCTTAGAATCAGCCAGCCACACATCCTTTCTCCTGCTTTGGACTCCATATCTCTCTAGGAGACCAGTGATAAGAGATGGGAAGTACAAAGTCCTCTGCCTGGACTTCTCCTTCCTCAGACTATAAATTCTCCTTTTCAACTCTGAGAAGATCAGCTGACCAAGATGAATGAACTTGCCCTGGTTAAAATCTCTGAGGAATTTCTTTTCATCTGCAGTGAGTCGACTGCCTTTGTTCCTTGGCATCACATTGTCCATTAACCATGTTAAGCATATGGCTGTGTGAATGTCTAATTCACTAGCCAGGACATCTTTTTCAGATCCTTGAGTTTGATGCAGAAATCTCCTCAAACTTCTTAAGTCATCCGTAGTTAGCTCTGAGACTTCCATTCCTCTATCACCTTGATGGTTGGCCTCCATCAGTTCATAATAGCTGCAGATAGACTCAGCTGATATATCCAACTTTTGGCCTCTGATTTCAAAAGGAGTGTCCAACTCCTCAGGAGCCTTATCATAGAATTCCTCCACCAAAGTAGCATTCACCTTCTTGGGTTGTGCCACTAGCTTCCTCATAAACCAACTCCAAAGATAATTTCCAAATATTTTATCTTCAAATTCTTCTAACAAAATTCCCTTCTCTTGCCAAAACTTCAAGTTGTCCTTTTGAGAAGGGCTCTTGATCTTGGACTTATCTTTGGAAACTTTAGGTGAACTGGATGTCACCTTCTTTCCTTTAGTAATGGCTCGAAACTCAGCTACTGCATTTTTCTTAGCCAATGCAGATTTTTCAGTAGACACATCCCCCTTTTCAGCATTTGGTGTAGACGGGGTTTTTGGTGTGCTTTCCACACTTCTCTTCTTGGTTGATTCAGAAGAACAAATTTGTATTCCCTTTTGCTTGTGAGACTTAGGTGAAGATGGAAGAATCACTCTGACTTGATAGTTCTTCTCATCATAGATTTTCGGCTTGGCCGAAGTCTTTGCTTTCTTGCCCTTCTTAGATGGGCTAGGAGTACTATCACTCTTTCGTTTGACCATTATCTGCAATTTGTAAACATATGTCAAACAAATATGACTAACTTTCAAACTGACAAAACTTAAAACTCAGTAAAACAATAACATTAACAATATTGAACAGTCTGACAGTATGTCGCAACATGGGTTCAGCATTTATAAAGCACATTAAGCAATCAAAGCTTTAAACCATGTTTTACAGCTTAAAAACTAACAACTACTGTTAACAATGCAATCAATTATATTCACAGAAATGAAACACCCAACTAAAATTGTTCATGTTCATTGTAAAATCAACAGAGTTTTGACATTGTTACCGTTACACAATTGCTCTATTAATACCCAAACAATCTCGACTAACAACTTGCATAAACTGAGAGAGAAGAAAAGGAACATACCTTGTTCGTTTACTGTGATGGAAGTCGATCGAAAAGAAGAAACGAATTGAGAGATTCGCGATTTAGGGTTTTCGAACAATTGAAAATTTAGAGAGCAAAGTAATGGCTACGGTAAAATCGAATTAGGTTTAATGAGATATCAGAAAATAGGTGCAATGATGAGAGGACTAGGCAGAAGGCGTAAAGTTATTGCCTCGCCCCGTGTCATACAATGGTAATAATCGCGTGCACCTATGTAAATGGCGAAATAATTTATGTCGCCTAAAGTGTAGGTGTGATAAAATTTAGAACTGGGCGAGAAAGGATAAACTCGCCTTAAATGACCTCACTGGCGATATAAAATGGTGACATATTGATTATTTCGCCTTCAAAAAGAGTTTCAGGCGAATTAAATTAGGCAAAAAGAGGCTACCTCGCCAAAAATATTTTCAAAAATAGGCGAGTTTCCAGGCGAATGAATCACACTTCGCCAAAGCTAACTTGTGTCTAGGTGAAGAATTTTGGCACAATTAAAATTTAGCGCCAGAAAATATACCTGTTTGGCGAGATAAAATGACAAAGTGTTGAATTCTCGCCTCACTCTTCTTGTCACTGGGCCATGTAACAAGACGAGATTCTTCCTTCCTCGCCTTTGCAAAAGAAAGATAGGTGAAGTTTTTGGCATGACTCTTCTTTCTCGTCTTCACCCAGGTGACCATATATGGCGACATCCCATATTTTGCTATCTTCAAAGTATCCATATAGGCAAAATAAAGTTATTCCTCGCCAATTGATAAACAGCTTTGGCGAGTCTTTTGCCAATAAGAATGACATCTCGCATTCTTCTTTAAACTTCAAGTTCATTAGAAAACAACAATTCTTCTGCAAAACATGAACTTGGTTAGTTAAAAACATACACAATTAATTGATCATATCATAATTTTCCAAAAAGAATAATTGTGTAAGGAGTATGTTTTGTTTAAGGTCGTTAGAATCGACCAAGGCAAGTTTGTTATTGATTTTCCATTATTTCTACAGGATCTGAGATATAAAGGATATCTCTTATCCTGTAGATGTCTCCCACGAAATAATGCTTGAGTCTCTGTCCATTCACAACAAAAGAGTCAATAGACTTGTTATCAAGCACTTCAATAGCTCCATATGAGAAACACTATTTATTCTAAATGGTCAAGACCATCTAGACTTTAGTTTTCCTGGAAATAAGCTAAGTTTGGTATTATAGAGCAATACATATTGTCCAGGTTTGAACTCTCGCTTGACAATCTTCTTATCATGGTAATTTTTCACCTTTTGCTTGTACATCTCATGATTTTCATAAGCTTCGAGGCGCCATTCATCCATCTCATCTAGTTGTAGAAGCCTCTGCTTTCCTGCTTTTTCATAGTCCATATTCAACAGTTTTACAGCCCAATATGACCTGTGTTCCAACTCCACTGCCAAATGACATGACTTGCCATACACCATTCTAAATGGTGACATTCTAATAGGAGTTTTAAAAGCTGTTTTATAAGCCCACAAAGCATCATCTAACTTGAAGCTCCAGTCTTTTCTGGACTCATTCACAGTCTTTTGCAGGATTCTCTTTAACTCTCTGTTTGAAACTTCCACTTGACCATTTGCTTGTGGATGATAAGCTGTGGTAACTTTATGGATTACTCCATACTTCTTCGGAACCTTCTCTAATAGCTTATTGCAGAAGTGAGACCCTCCATCACTAATTAATATCCTGGGTATGCCAAATTTAGCGAAGATATTCCTCTGAATAAATTTCTCCACTACCTTTCCATCATTTGTAACACAAGCAACAGCCTCTACCCACTTGGATACATAGTCAACTGCTACAAGTATATACTCATACTTGTTTAATAGAGGAAATGGTCCCATGAAATCAATACCCAGACATCAAATAACTCCATCTCCAGGATATAATTTTTAATCGTTTATTGCCTGTTGGAAATATTACCCATTCTCTGGCATCTATCACAGCTGGCCACATAAGCATGTGCATCTTTGAATATTGATGGCCAATAGAAACCACATTCCAGAATTCTGGCTGCTGTTTTTGTTCCAGCAAAATGGCCTGCATATTCTGAAGAATGACAGTGCTTGATGATGTCCAATGTTTCTTCATATGGGATGCAACGTCTTAACACTTGATCAACACATCTCCAAAACAGGTAGGGTTCATCCCATATGTACCTCTTAACCTCATGAAGGAACCTTTTCTTCTGATGACTGTTTAAATCTTTAGGTAACACTTTACATGACAAATAGTTTGCATAGTCAGCATACCATGGATAAAATGTAACCTCACAAAGGAAAAGTTGCTCATCTGGAAATTGTTCATTGATGTCAACTTGAGCTTCCATATCCTTAATGTACAGTCTTGAGAGGTGATCAGCTACTACATTTTTAGTGCCCTTTTTGTCCTTGATTTCTATGTCAAACTCCTGCAGCAAGAGCACCCATCTTATTAACCTACGCTTTGATTCTTTCTTAGCAAATAGATATCTCAATGCTGCATGATCATTATGAATGATAATTTTAGACCCTAAAATGTATGATCTAAACTTATCCAATGTAAAGACTATAGCTAGCAATTCTTTTTAGTGGTGGTGTAATTTCTCTGAGCTTCCACCAATGATTTACTAGCATAACAAAAGACTCTGAATAGCCTCTCCCTTCTCTGTCCCAGCATTGCAACTACTGCAAAGTTAGATGCATCACACATGATTTCAAATTCAGAATTCCAATACGGTGGAATTATGACTGGTGCTGAGACAAGCTTTTCTTTAAGCTGCACAAAAGCTTTCAAACATTCATCAGTAAAATCAAACTTCTTTTCCTTCTCTAACAAAACACACAGGGGTCTAGCTATCTTTGAAAAATCCTTAATAAAACGCCTGTAGAACCCAGCATGTCCTAAGAAACTTCTAATGCCTTTTACATTGGCAGGAGGAGGTAAATTGCTTATCACATCATTTTTGCTCTATCTACTTCTAATCCCTTAGCAGACACCTTATGGCCTAAAACAATACCCTCTCTTACCATAAAATGACATTTTTCCCAATTGAGGACTAGGTTAGTCTCCTCACATATTCTAAGCACTTTTTCAAGATTATTCAAGCAATCGTTAAAACTATCTCCTATAATGGAAAAATCATCCATGAAGACCTCTAGAAACTTACCTATGAAATTTGTAAAGATGGCTAGCATACACCTTTGAAACGTTCCAGGTGCATTACATAGTCCAAATGGCATCCTATTATAAGCAAAGGTTCTAAAAGGACATGTAAAAGTTGTTTTATGCTGATCAGCAGGAGCAATGGGGATTTGGTTATATCCAGAATAACCATCCAGAAAGCAAAAATATGGGTTTCCTGCAAGCCTATCTAACATCTCATCTATGAAGGGAAGGGGAAAATGATCCTTTCTAGTGGCATCGTTTAAAACTCTATAATCTATGCACATATGCCAGCCTATAACAGTTCTAGTAGGGATCAACTCATTCTTTTCATTCTTAATCACAGTAATACCTCCCTTCTTTGGCACACACTGCACTGTACTAACCCATTCATTATCTGAAATTGGACAAATAATAAATGCATCAAGGAGTTTTAGTACTTCCTTCTTCACAACCTCTTTCATAGTTGGATTCAATCTTCTCTAAGGTTGGATCTTGGGTGTATGTTTGTCCTCCAAGCTGATCTTGTGTGTACAGACAGTGGGGTTGATTCCCTTAATATCTGCTATCGTCCATGCAATGGCTTTCTTGTGTTTCCTCACCACTTGTAGGAGGCTTTCCTCTTGTTCATCTGTTAAGTCATTGGAAACCACAATAAGTAAGCTAGAATCCTTAGAGTTAAGGAATGCATACCTAAGATGACTTGGGAGTGCCTTCAGTTCCAACTGTGGTGGTTTTTCAATTGAGGGAAGCATAGCTCGGTAGATGGTTGTATATCACTAATGTTGAGGACAAAATGAGAAGTCATGCATTCTAACTCACCACTGTAAGCACTCTCCTCTGGAATGTCCATATCCATATCATTGATCAATACATTGTTCAGTGGATCAGAACTTCTCAATGCGAGAATCTATTATACATTGCTAGATGACGCTCATGACTTCATCGAATTGCTGGAAAACAATGATTTTGGATGGAATGAAAGGGAAAAGGCTACAAACAAGAAGCAGTCTGGAGTTTATGAGTTGGAGTCTTTCAATGCATTATCTACTCTAATAGCATTGTTGAATAAAAAGATGGACAATATGGCAATCAATAAGGGTCATCCAAAGAAGACTTCAGTTAATTCTGTTGAAAAACAGAAGACTACTCTGGTAGATTATGCTCAGGAAGTGGCATTTGGTGATGATGAAGATGAGCCAGAGCAGTCAGAATAAGTAAATTATGTGAATAATAATTATGGAAACCAGCAGAGGCCATACTATCAACAGAGGAACAAACCCTATCGAAATCAGGGTTATTACCAAAGAAATCCTCAACCTGGTTACCAACAACAAGGACAGATTCAGTATCAGCCGATGGGGCAGAAGAAGCCTAGTATGGAGGACCTTCTGATTAAATACATGGAGAAGACTGAGACGGGGCAACTTATACAAGTTGTGAATCAAAGACCCGAAGGAGCACTTCCAAGTGACACTGTGCCCAACCCAAGGGTTAAAGATAAATCAAAGGAGGAAGCACAAGTACTTGCTATTACACTGAGAAGTGGGAAACAACTGGAGAACTCTAAGAAAAGTTATGAACCTCCTGTACAGAATAAGGAAAATGAAGAAATCACAAATCCGTTGCAAAAGAACATGAGGTTGTGAAGATTGCCTTACCTTTTCCTCAAAGAGAGAATAGAAAGAAGCTGGATAAGTAGCTTGAGAAGTTTTTAGACATGATGAAGCAAATCCATGTCAACATCCCATTCATTGAAGCATTGAAATAGATGTCTGTATATGCTAAATTCATGAAGGAGCTGTTCTTAAATAGAAGGAATTTAGCTGATGTGGGATGCATTAATGTGAATGAGAGTGTGATCCAGATTATCAAGTATCAGATTCCCAGGAAAGAGAAGGATCCTGGCAAGTTCACCATACCTTTGACCATAGGCGACAGATTCAAAGGAAGAGCTTTATGTGATTTGGGAGCCTGTATAAATTTGATGCCTCTAGCTATCTATGAAAAGTTGGGAATAGGGCATTTCAGACCTGACAATGTCTTATTACAGCTTGCTGACAGATTTTTAACTCATGCAAAGGGGGTGGTTGAAGATGTGATAGTCACAGTAAACAAATTCCTGTTTATTGTAGACTTTGATATGGAGGTAAATGAAGATGTACCTTTATTACTTGGGCGACCTTTCCTGAGAACTGGGCAGTAATGATAAACGTGGCAAATGGTGAACTCACACTCAGAGTTAATGGAGAGGAATCAAAATTTAGTCTTTTGGAGTCATTAAAATTCCCATACGATTTTAATGAAGTCAAAAGTGTGCAACTGGCAGCTGATGAGGATTTGATGGACAGAATTTTCACTCTAAGGAGTTCTGATCCACTGAATAATGTGTTAATCAATGAAGTGGATATGGATGTTCCAGAAGAGAGTGCTTACGGTGGAGAGCTGGAATGCATGACTTCTCATTTTGTCCTCAACTGAAATATTCAACCATTAGCTGAGCCGTTGCTTCCCTCAACTTAAAAACCACATAGTGGAATTGAAGGCTCTACCAAGTCATCTTAGGTATGCATTCCTTGACCATAAGGACTCTAGCTTACCTGTTGTGGTTTCAAATGATTTGACAGATGAACAAGAAGAAATTTTGCTCCAAGTGGTGAGGAAACATAAGAAAGCCATTGCATGGACAATAGCAGATATCAAAGGAATCAACCCTACTTTCTGTACACACAAGATCATCTTGGAGGACAAATACACACCTAAGATACAACCTCAAAGAAGATTAAATCCAAATATGAAGGAGGTTGTGAAAAAAGAAGTACTGAAACTCCTTGATGCAGGTATTATCTTTCCAATTTCAGATAGTGAATGGGTTAGTCGAGTGCAGTGTGTGCCAAAGGGAGGGATTACTGTGATTAAGAATGAAAAGATTAAATTGATCCCTACTAGAACTGTCATAGGGTGGCGAATATGTATAGACTATAGAGCTTTAAATGATGCCACTAGGAAGGACCACTTTCCCCTTCCCTTCATAGACAAAATGTTAGATAGACTAGCAGGACACCCATACTTTTGCTTTTTGGATGGTTATTCTCGATATAACCAAATTTCCATAGCACCTGGTGTCCAACACAAAACAACTTTTACCTGTCCCTTTGGAACCTTTGCTTATAATAGGATGCCATTTGGACTGTGTAATGTACCAGGAACATTTTAGAGGTGTATGTTAGCTATTTTTACTGATTTCATAGGCAAGTTTTTAGAGGTCTTCATGGATGATTTTTCCATTTTTGGAGACAATTTTAACGATTGCTTGAATAATCTTGAAAAAGTGCTTGCAAGATGTGAGGAGACTAACTTAGTCCTCAATTGGGAAAAATGCCATTTTATGGTAAGAGAAGGTATAGTGTTAGGCCGAAGGTGTCTGCTAGAGGATTGGAAGTAGAGAGGGCTAAATAGATGTTATTTCCAATTTACCTTCTCCTGCCAATGTAAAAGGTATTAAAGTTTCTTAGGACATGCTGGGCTCTATAGGCGTTTTATAAAGGATTTTTCAAAAATAGCTAGACCCTTGTGTGTTCTACTAGAAAAAGAAAAGAAATTTGATTTTACTGATGATTGTTTGAAAGCTTTTATGTAGTTTAAAGCCAAGCTAGTTTCAGCACCAGTCATAATTCCACTAGATTGGAATTCTGAATTTGAAATAATGTGTGATGCATCTGACTTTGTTGTAGGTGCAGTGGTGGGATAGAGAAAGGTGAGGCTATTTAGGGTCATTTATTATGCTAGTAAAACGTTGGTGGAGGCTCAGAGAAATTATACCACCACTGAAAAATAACTACTAGCAATAGTCTTTGCACTGGATAAGTTTAGATCGTACATATTACGGTCTAAGATTATTATTCATACTGATCATGCAGCATTGAGATACTTATTTGCCAATAAAGAGTCTAAGCCTAGATTGATAAGACTGGTACTCTTGTTGCAGGAGTTCGATATTGAAGTCAAAAGACAAAAAGGACACTGAGAATGTAGTAGCTGTCCACCTTTCAAGACTGCACATTAAGGATATGGAGGCTCTAGTTGACATAAATGAACAATTTCCGATGAGCAACTTTTCCTTTGTGAGGTAACATTTTATCCCTGGTATGCTGACTATGCAAACTATTTGTCATGTAAACTCTTACCTGAAGATTTAAACATTCATCAAAGAAAAGGTTCCTTTATGAGGTTAGGAGGTACATATAGGATGAACCCTTCCTATTTAGGAGATGTGCTGATCAAGTGTTAAGACGTTGCATCCCATATGAGAAAACATTGGACATTATAAAGCACGTCATTCATCAGAATATGCTGGTCATTTTGCTGGTACTAGAACAGCAGCCAGAATTCTGGAATGTGGTTTCTATTGGCCATCTATATTTAAAGATGTATATGCTTTTGTAGCCAACTGTGATAGATGCCAAAGAATCGGTAATATTTCTAAGAGGCAAGAAATGACTCAGAATTATATCCTAGAGGCTGAGTTGTTTGATGTCTGCGGTATAGACTTCATGGGACCATTTCCTCCATCAAACAAGTATGAGTATAGACTTGTAGTAGTTGATTACGTATCCAAGTGGGTAGAGGCTGTTGCTTGTGTTACAAATGATGGAAAGGTAGTGGAGAAATTTCTCCAGAAGAATATCTTCACAAATGATGTAATAAGTTGCTAGAAAAGGTGCTCAAGAAGTATGGAGTAATCCATAAAGTTACAACAACTTATCATCCATAAGCAAATGGGCAAGCGGATGTTTCGAACAGAGAATTAAAGAGAATCGTGCAAAAGATTGTAAATGAACAGAAAAGACTGGAGCTTCAAGCTAGATGATGCTAAGTGGGCTTACAGAACAACTTTTAAAACTCCCATTGGAATGTCACCATTTAGAATGATATATGGTAAGGGATGCCATTTACCAGTGGAGTTAGAGCATAAGTCATACTGGGCTGTTAAACTTCTGAATATGGATTATGAAAAAGCAGGAAAGCAGCGACTTCTACAACTAGATTAGATGGATGAATGACGCCTTGAAGCTTATGAGAATTATGCAATATATAAGCAAAAGATAAAGAATTACCATGACAAAAAGATTGTCAAGCGAGAGTTCACACCTGGTCAATATGTACTACTTTACAATACCAAGTTGAGCATATTTCCAGGAAAACTAAAGTATAGATGGTCTGGACCATTTAGAGTTAAAAGTGTTTCCCCATATGGAGCTGTTGAATTGTTTGATAATAAGTCTACTGATTCTTTTATTGTGTATGGACAGAGACTCAAACATTATTTAGGGGGGGACATCTACAGACAAGAGATATTCTTTATATTTCAGATCCCGTAGACATGATGGAAAATCAATGACAAGCTTGCCATGGTCGATGCTAACGACCTTAAACAAAGCATACTCCTTACACAATTTGATTTTGATTGAATCAGTGCTATAATGGTTTAAAATTGTGTAAGTTTTTGTTTAACCAAGTTCTTGTTTTGCAAGGGAATTGTTATTTTTCAAATGAACTTGAAGTTTGAAGAACGAGGCGAGATGTCATCTTCATTGTCACTATCTCGCCAAAGCATTATTTTCAGATAACGAAGAAGAATTCAATTTCGCCTTGAGATTGTTTTGCCGATGGCGACATCCATAATCTCGCCATCATATTTCGCTTGGGTAAAGGCGACATTGGGTACTCACGCCAAAACACTTCGCCTTTACACTCTGAAGAAGGCGAAGTTTGTGGGATCTCGTTTCTGGATATCGCCTGATATCTAGAAAGGTGAGGTGAATTTTCTCAATAACGTCTCGTTATCTCGCCAAACAGGTATATTCTCTGGCGTTATGCTTTTATTTCATCAAATTATTTTTCCTAAAGACAATTTGAATTAGGCAAAGTATGTAGTTTTCAACTTGAATATCACCTAGTTCTAACCAATCGTGGCAAGATGAATTCATTTCGTCTCAGTAATTCACCACAAATATTTGTTAAGGCGAGGTTGGTTATTCAATCGCCACAGTCCCATCTTTAATTCAGGCGACCTATCTATATCTCGCTACATTATGTCGCCATTTAGTAAAATAGAGGCAAGTTTCTTTTTCTCGCCTAATTCTAAATCGCTTAAACTGTTGGCGACATAAACATATCGCTTACTTACATCGCTTGTATCTTTTGATGTGGCGATATGTTTAGGCGATACCTAGGGGCTAAAAAATGTTACCATTGTAAAACAAGGCAAGATTCGATCTCTATGCCTTCTACCTACACTCTCATCATTACGCTATTCCTGATGTAGTTATAAACCTAACTCGATTTTACCATTACTATTCACTCGCTCTCTGAATTTTCAATTTTTTTTGAAAACCCTAAATTGCAAATCTCTCAGTTCGCTTCTGCATTTCAATCTACTTTCATGACAATAACCAAACAAGGTATGTTTCTTTTCTTTCTCTCTCAGTTTAATGCAAGATGTTAGTTATCTCTTGTTTATTTGTGTTGATATGTTAATCGAGATTGTTAGGGTATTAATAGAGCATTATTTAACGGTAATAATGGTCGAATCTCTGTGGTTTTTACTATAAACATGTATGATTTTAGCTGGGTGTTACATTTTGCGAATGAAATTGATTGTGTTCGATAATTGCTGAAACCATGTTTCAGTAGACTGTCAGTTGTTCAATATTGATAATGCTACTATTTAAATGATTTCTAGCTCTCTCATTTGGATATTTGGGTATAATTTTTGACATGATTGGTTCAAATTGCAGATAAATGGCCAAAAGAAAGAATGACAGTACTCCTAGTCCATCCAAGAAGGGCAAGAAGGCTAAGACTTCTGCCAGACCAAAAATTTATGACGAGAAGAATTACTAGGTCAGGGTAATTCTTCATTCTTCGCCAAAATCAAAGGAGAAGACTCCCAAGACCCCTTCTACTTCAATAGCTGATAAGGGGAAAAAGAGTGGGAAGTCTGTTAGGTCAGACTCAGTTAAGGGTTATAGGCAGAGAGGAGTACAGATTGGCTCATCTGGCTCAACCAAGAAGAAGAGTGTAGAAAATACACATACTACCCCTTCTACACCAAATGCTGGAAAAGGAGAGGTTTCAGTTGGGAAATCAGTATTGGCCAAGAAACAATCTGCAATAGAGTTTGGGGCAAGTAAAAAAGGGAAAAGGTGAAGCTTAGTTCACCTAAGATTATCAAGGATAAATCTCAGATTTAGAGCCCATTACAGAAGGAAAACCTGCAATTTTGGCCGGAAAAGGGGATTATGTTGGATGAGCTGGAGGATAAGAGGTTTGGAAATTATTCGTGGGGATGGTTCATCAAGATGATGGTGGAGCAGCCTAAGAAAGTTAGTGCCACCTTAGTAGAGGAGTTCTACAATGCGGCCTCTGAGGAGTTGGATAATCCCTTTAGCATTAGAGGCCACCAAGTGGATATATCAGCAGAAACCATTTGTAGTTATTACGGTTTAATGGAAGCTGATCATCAAGGTGATAGAGGAATGGATGCAGCTGAATTAACTGTGGAAGACTTGAGGACTCTCAGAAGATTTCAGCATCCAACACAAGGTTCAGAAGAGGATGTCTTGGCTATTGAATTAGACATTAACACAGCCATATGCTTAACATGGCTGAGGGATAATGTGATGCCTAGAAACAAAGGCAGTCGATTCACAAAAGATGAGAAGAAGTTTTTGAGGGATTTCAACTAAAACAAGTTTATCCATTTGGGCCAGTTGATATTTTCAGAGCTCCTGAAGAGTGACTGTAGTCTGAGGAAGGAAAAGTCCAGGCAAAGGACTTTATATTTCCCATCTCTCATAACTGGTTTGTTGGAAAGATATGGAGTTCAGAGCAAAAAGAAGAATGTTTGGCTGGCAGACTATAAGCCACACACTAGAGAATTTGAGCTTAGAATTTGGGAGAGCAGAGGGGGAAAGAAGACAACCTGAACTGAAGCTGTGAAAAAAGTCATAGAACTAAAGGCTTTGAGGGAGGCCAAGAAGTCAATTACTAAGAAGAACAAGTTCTTTTCACCAGCTTCTGTTACAAGATCAGTACAGTAGACCCCTCCGGCTTTTACTTAAGCTAATAGGAAAGAAAATGAGAGAGTTACTAAACCCATTTCCAGAGAGCAAATTGAAGATATGGTCAGTGAGATAATTAATAAGAAAGTTGAAGAATGTATTGCTGGGTTCTTCAACAGCATTTCAGACCCTCAAGAGTTCAGAAGAATGTGGGAATTACAGAAGACAAGGTTGAATGCCTCTCAAGTCGAATTTGCTAAGTTTGTGAAAGTGATTAGTATACAAGAACCCACAGGTCAAGAGAGGAATGACGAAGAGTATCAAGCCCCTCATTTTAAGAAAGAAGAGCTCATGAATAGCCAGCTTGAGTTGAATGATGTTGTGGCTGTTTCCATTTTTGAAGAAGATCATCTCTAGAGAAATTTAGGTGATCAATTTGATCTAGCTACTGAAAGAGCTACTAATGAAGTTATGGAGGACGATAAGAGGGTAATGAAGAAAGGAAAGGAAAAGGTTGTAGAGCCTGAACCAGAAAGGGTCTATGATTCTGATTCCTCAGATTCAGAGGTGATTGATACAGCTGACCTTGAAAAGCAAGGCCTTTTGCTGGCATCTTTTGCTGAGGCAGCTGGACAACCTCCATTTATTCAAGAGAGAGGGGAAGGTTCAGGATATGCTCAACCAAAGGAAAGTGATGATCAATTTTCAGTTCCAAAAATTTATATCCAAGAGCCTCTCATTTACACTTGTCAGGTTCCTCCACATTTTGGACCTGTTAAGTGCTCTGTTCACCCTCAACCTCCTACTACAGAAGACTTCATCCCAAGGCTCAAACTTCTTCATCCAGACATTCAGAGTCTAATTAATCAAGCAAGGAGGGGAATGTTTTCAACTGAGGATCCTATTCCTATAGGCAGTGATAGTTTTTCTCAAAATCTGGCAATAGTACCTTTTCTTCAACCTGAACCTATTAGTCAAGTGCCATTGGTGGAAGAAGAAGTTAGAACTTTTAATGAAGAAGAAGTGGCTGCTATGTTAGGAGAGTTTTTCAGTGCTTAAAATAGGATGCCCTCGTATGAATTATTCAATGGAATGGAATTTTCCTCTACATGTTCTTTTGAAGATGAAATGGACAGCCCTAGGAGAGAAAAAGGCAGCTTAAACAAAGAAAAAGCTAGTCAAAAGGGTGAGCAAGCAAAACCAATGGAAAAACAAATCAAAGACAACAAGAAAGTGTCTAGTGGTCCTGCAGTTACTTCAGCAGATTTAGAAGAGATGCTCATTTTTTATCACAACAAGACTCGTTGCTCCGAGCCAACCTCTGCATTTTATGTTCCTAATGGATATTACTCTATCATTTTTAAACAAATTAGAAGATACAGTAGTTTTTTGAGGCAAATGGCTAACCCAACGCGTTATCCACCCAACAGGGCTTTCACTATTCATCCTCTCAGTTAAGATGAGGCTGAAGAAGCAAGGGCTAATGAGAAGAAGAGAAAGCATTACAAGGTAGGTGCCTAGAAGAAGAAGAAGGAAGTCAAGCCTCATAGTTCAATTCCTCCTTCACCAATTGAAGCTGACAGAGAAATTAGAAGGTTGGTGGCAGAACAGTTGAACCTTAGACCTTCCAGCCCAAAGCCAAAGATAAGGAGATTGAATACTAAATCTCCTCAGCAATCTCAGAATCCAGATCCTTCTCTGGAAGATTTTTAGTTACTTTGTCTACTTGAATTTTCTTATTTTGTAATTGTCAAGACTTAATATGTTGTGTCTGTTTTCTTTGTCAATGAAAGAGTAATGTGAATTCTTTTGTCTTTGTCTTTAAATTCTTTTGATTTTCAGTAAAGAGTAATGTGAATGGTGTTTGTGTCTCTATTTCTTTTTAACTATTAAAAGAGTAATGTGGTTGTTAATCCTAATTTGTGTAAAGAGATTTCAGATTTCAAGTTGGGGGTTGTTTTTTTCCCTAATAATGTGATCTGTGTCTATAGGATGAATCAATAAGTTTGTACTCATTTATCACCTTGGATTTTGAAGTTTACAAGTTATTCTGCAAGGGTTTTGATGACTCATTGTGTTGGGTGAGGTAGGACCCAAATCGCCAGCATTTTCTCCTTGACTAAGACGAGATCATTATTTCTCGCCTGGTTGGTTAGTTCTTTAATATGGTACAGGCAAATGATTGGGGTGATACATCTTTTATTTCACCTACTTTTTGATATCCTTTATGACGACCTGTCCATTTTGCCTAATATTTCGCCAGTAGAATCTGTATTTTGCAATGACATATTACATCAATGTAACTCTCATATGGCAACTTTTATATTTCGCCTAAGGTTGGAGATCATGTTCTTTCTCGCCTATTCTTATTTCGTCTAACCGGTTTTCTTCTTGTTTTTAATTGGGGCGACTTATCATATGATAATGGCAACATCCAGGTATTTTGCCTAACTCTCTAGTTCTTTTTTTTTCTACATCCCCTTTATCTCCTTATATTCTTTCATGTTCTCTTAAGCATTGAGGACACTGCTTTCTTTTAAGTTAGGGGTGGGATAGAATCACATTGTTGGTAATTTGTTTAGTTAGTTTATGTTTGGTTTAGTTTGATTTTATTTGTAGGTTTTGTTTTAGTTTTTTTTTTTAAGGATATTATAGGTCTAAGTGCATGATTGAGCTTGCATTGCTCATGAGAGGGGTTATTTTTTATTCTCTTTCTTATTAAACACAGTTGTCTGATCTGTTTTTCTTTTATAGAAATCAGGACCTTCATAGGTTTGCTTTGAATTTCTCATACATTCCTCAAGTGTATAGAGCATTGGTCAGGTAAAGTTATGTCTTAAAATTGCCAAGGAAAATGATCTAATTTGAGAGAGTGAGTGAAACTACTAAGAAGCCTTTGCCTGCTTGACATAACCAGACCTTGATATCTTGTGAGGTAAACCATTTTGTTTCTATTCTCATTAAAACCTTTTCTTTTGTCCTTAATCCAGTCCAAACCATAAAGATAAGAGATGTAATCTCAATCCTACCCTTTGGACTTACCATTAAATTTGGGATTGCAAAGATGGGAAGTGAGGATTAGTTTAAAGAGTGTTTCCGAAGCTGCTAAAAGCAGTTATTCTTGAAAAAAAATCAATCGAAAAAAGAAAGGAAATGAAGAAAAAAATAGATAGATGAATGAGAAGAAGAGACACAAAATAATTAAAAATGGACAGTGTATATAAATAAAGTGATATTCTGAATAAAGTGTTATTGAGTGGGAAACACTAAAAAGTAAAGAATAGAGGGATTGAGAGGAATTTAGTGGTACGTCCGATTTTTGAAGTCTTTGAAGAAATCCCCTTCTTTCATAAAGCTAACCTGACCCTATTTTCCCTATAAATGCAAATCAAAGATTTTAAGGCAGTACTGAACTTAGGAACCACTAAGTGCTGTACAGTGTATGAGTGAAGTTCAATGTTCGTGAGGTTCTTAAAATTTTCTTCATACGTGCTTGTGAAACACTAGAATCACATTTGCCTTGGTACGTAACTCTAATTCTTAAAAGTGACTAGTGTATTGTGAGAGTAACCATTAGGATTCTGAGTGATCAAAAACTTATGAGAGACTACTGTAAGGAAGTAGTTTTAAAACTCTGATACTTGGATCTTCCCAGATACTTTGCAACATGAAGAAAATGACCAGTCTTGAGTTAGTTTATTTGAAATTTTGAAAGAAGAGCTGGTCACTGTTTGGAATTTTTCAAAAATATACCTGATAAGTTTCTTTTAATTATGATATAAGTTTGCGCTGATTGCTGTCTCGGTAGATTTTAGTGTCAGTTTGCTAGAGGACAAGCAAAAGGATAAGTTTGGGGTAATTGATAAGTCTAGAATTTATCTATATTTTAGCATACTTTATGAGTTTTTTAATATAATAAAATCGAGCTTAAAAAGCGAGATATTGAATACATTTTTATTAATTCTGGACTATTATTGTTGAGACAGGGGCTTGGATGAAAAGTTGTGGAAAAGGAGTTAAGACATGCAAAATCAGAAGAAAAAATAACAAAATCAGAATTTCATCCAAAGTCAGCAAACTAGGGAAATGATTTTGCTGAGGAACGAATTTGCCGGAAGACATCGCCACAATTTGGAGAAGAAGGCGGTGAAGCACGCGATATAAAGAAGATCTCGCTTTGAAGGTTAAAGCACGCAAGGCGAATCAGGAACTTTTTACCTTCATATGTCGCCATCTACTTAGGCGATGAAGTTTGGACCTCGACTACCGTAAGGCGGTTCTTAAGGCAATAAATGAGATATGTCGCCGAGTCAAAGGATGATAACAGACGACATTTGATGAGACATGGCCTAGAATGTTTTTAATTGGAAAAGTATTTTGGCGAAAAAGATCAACTCGCCTAAGCATCAGGCGACAGACTTTGGCAATATAGAGAACATTTCGCCTAAGGAGATTGTCTGCTTAACGATCAGGACAAGCGAGATTTGAAGAAAATGTTTGGTTAAGGCAAAGGAACTGGCGACATAAAATGAAGAAAAATGTTACTTCGCCAATTTGTGTTTCTTTGTTGATTTTATTTCAAAATTGCCACTGAGCCCAACTCTATAAATAGGAGCTCAGACGAAAAAAAGAAGAGAGTTTTTTTGTTTTTACACAGTTTTAGACTAGCGATTGATTTCACTTTCGACATTCTAATATACTTTGAGAGAAATTCTAGATTCTTCTATACGCTTTATTCAACATCTGCAGAGAAGTTTCTTGAAGAAGTTTTGTACTCTATTTCTGTTGATCATAGAGATTGGCTTGAAGATTGTGAAGCAACAACTGTGATAGAGTCTAGCTTTAGTCTTTCTCGGTAAGATTTAGATCTTACACATGTTGATGAAGAATTTGTACTGTAATTGCTTATGCTAAACCATACATGTTAGCTTAAGAGCTCTGTTGACTTGTTGAGTTTTGATATTGATTATCACTTTAACTGCAATGTTTCTTATTCAATTATACCCAGATCTACTTGATTTTCATGAGCTGATTGAATTACAATAACGAGAGTTACATAATATTGTTAATCTGAGATTTGATTTAGACTAGAGATGGCGATTATGTTTCAGATCTAAGAATAGAAGATCGTAGTGCTAGAGATAGACTACAGATCTATTTTTCTACAGATTGTGCTTATCAGTTGTATATAATGTAGTATAGAGGTAAATGCAACTATATAATTGAGATCTATTAAATTGAATTGAGAGATCTTTTAATAGATCACTGATGATGATCTATAGGGTAAATCTGTGATTTAAGGTGAAATTTGCATGAGAAGTTAATTGATAACACATTTAGCAAATCAACTTGTTCATTGTTAAGATCAATTTCAGAATAGAGTGCTGACTTGAGTTTTAATTGAATGAATGTCACTAGTATCTTTTACTTCACATCAATTCTATGATTCTTATGATTCATTTTGTATATAGGATTCTTTTAGCAATTCAGTTTAAATCTTAGTCTCATCATGCTTCTTAGCTTACAATCCCTGTGGAGACGATATCTAAAATACTACATTAGACATTGATAGGAATTCTGATTGATTACTATGAAATCTAATATCAGTTGAGTTTTCATCCGATCAGCCAACCTTTGCCTTTTTTGTTCCAGATGGATATTATTCTGTCATCTTCAGACAAATCCGAAGGTATAGCAACTTTTTAAGGCAATTGGCTAACCCAACAAGTTATCCACCCAATAAGACTTTCACTATTGCTCCACTCAGTGAAGATGAGACTGAAGAAGCAAGAGCTAATAAGAAGAAAAGGAAGCTTAAAAAAGTAGGAGTCCAGGAAAAGAAGAAGCAAGACAAGCCTCACAGTTCAGATTCTCTTCCCACAATGTAAATAGACAGGGAGATCAGAAGATTGGTGGCTGGAGTATTGAATCTCGTACCAGCAACGTTTTCCAACCCTAAGCCTAAAAGAATGAGATTGAACCTTAAATCTCCCCAAAAGAGGAATTCCACAAATCCTTCTCTGGATGGTTTTTAGTTGTTTTAGTTATTATATGTTTAGAACTTATTTCTTTTGTATATTTTTGTCAGAAAAGAGTAATGTGAATCCTTTTGTCTTTGTTTTAATTTCTTTTTTATTTTTAGTAAAGAGTAATGTGAATGATGTTTGTATTTCTATTATTTTAACGGTTCAAAGAGTAATGTAATTGTTTTATATTATTTGTACAGAGAGTACAGAGGGTATTTGAAGTTTTAAGTTGGGGGTTATGTTCCCCTAACATTGTGAGTTGTGTCTACAGGATGAATCATTCAGTCATACTCAATTGTCACCTTGGCTTTTGCAGTTTACAGGTTATTCTGCATAGGTTTTGCTGCACATTATATCAGGCGAGGTAGGACCAAAATTGTCAGCATTTTTTTTTCGCCTCGACTAAGGCGTGATTTTTAATTCTCGCCTGGTTGGTAAGTTCTTTCATGGTGCAGGAGACTGATTGGGGCGATATATCTTTTTTCGCCTACTTCTTGACTTTTTTTATGGCCATATTTCTATTTTGCCTAATATTTCGCCTAAAGGATATGTAGTTCGCCATGACATATTACCTCAATGTCACTTTAATGTGGCAACTATTATATTTCGCCTGGGTATTTCGCCTAAGGTTGGTGATCATGTTATTTCTCGGCTATTCTTATTTCGCCTAATCGTTTTTTTTTCTTGACTTTAATTAGGACGACTTATCATATAATAATGGCGATATCTAGGTATTTTGCCTAACTCTCTGGTTCATTATTTTCTAAATCCTTTTCTCTCTTTATATTGTTTTATTTTCTCTTAAGCATTGAGGACACTACTTTCTTTTATGTTAGGGTGGGGTAGCAATCACATTGTTGGTATTTTGTTTAAGTTTTGTAGTTCTATTTTTGGTTTAGTTTGATTTTATAGTTTTATATGTAGATTTTGTTTGAGTTGTTTTTAGGATATTATAGGTCTGAGTGCATGATTGAGCTTACATTGCTCATAATTCAAAGTAATTTAGTTTTTCATAAAATGAGATTTCAAACAGAAAAATAAGTATTCAAAACAAGCAGTTTTGATAAGCAAATTTTGACAAATTTCTTTGAACACTGATGAAGATTCTGGTCAGATTTGAATTATGAATAAGTTGATGAGTTTTGATTAGGAAAGAGTGGAGAAAACCTTGGGTGGTAAGTGAGGTTTGAGCTTCATTTTGTGCCTTTTTTCTTCATGAGAGGGGTTATTTTTATTCTCTTCCTTACAAAACACAATTATCTGTTCAGTTTTTCTTTTATTAGAATTAGGACCTTCATAGGTTTGCTTTGAATTTCTCATGCATTCCTCAAGTGTACAGGGCATTGGTCGGGTAAAGATCTGTCTTAAATCTACCAAGGAACATGATCTGATTTGAGAAGAGTGAGTGAAACTACTAAAAAGCTTTTGCCAGCTAGATATAACCTGACCTTGATATCTTGTGAGGTAAACCATTTTGTTTCCATTCTCATTGAAAACCTTTTCTTTGGTCCCTAATCCAGTCCAAACCATAAAGATAAAAATACATTCTAAATCCTACCCTTTGGACTTACCATTAAATTAGGGATGAAAAGATGGGAAGTGAGGATTTATTAAAACAGTGTTTCGGAAATTGCTGAAAGCAAAATGCTTTCATAAAAAATAATGATGATGAGTAAAGAAAGAGCCACTAAAAACTAAGAGTGGACAGTGTAAATAAAGTGATATTCTGAATAAAGTATTTCTGAGTGGGGAAACACTAGAGAAGTGAATAATAGAGGGATTGAGAGGAATTTAGTGGTTTGTCAAATTTTTTGCATTCTTTGAAGAACTCCCTTTCTTTCATAAGCTAACTTGACCTCATTTTCCCTATAAATGAAAATCAGAGATTCAAAGGCAGACAAATAGGCAGTGCTGAACTTAGGAACCTCTAAGTGTTGTACAGTGTATGAGTTAAGTTCAATGATCGTGAGTGTAACACCCCATATTGAGACAAGGTTAAAAGGAATTGAAATGCTACCCATATCACCAATGTGCACATTATTTTTTGGGAGCCCAGAGCTTGAGAACTCCTAAGTTAAGCGTGCTTGGTTTGGAGCAATCTTAGGATGGGTGACATTCTGGGAAGTTTCTCAGAAAGCATGCAAGTGAGGATAAAGTATGCTGGAAAACGTAATGGTGGTTTGTAGGGCTAATGGTCAGCCTTAATACCGATTGTGAATGACGAGGTGCCCTGCTGCCGCGCTTCGGGTTCATCCGGGGGCAGGGACCGGACGTTACAAATGGTAATATAGCAACCTTGTGACCGCGAGTGCGCTTGTGGACGTAAGAGCCCTGGGCATTCGTCTAGCGGTGGTAAAGATTCCTTTAATGATGTGGGCCAACCAGAACAAGGATGTTGTGTCCTAAGACGGGTGGGTTGTAAAACAGCATATTGAGATAAGGTTAAAAGGAATTGAATTGCTACCCATATAACCAATGTGCATTATTTTTCAGGGGCCTAGAGCTTGAGAACTCCAAAGTTAAGCGTGCTTGGCTTGGAGCAATCTTGGGATGGGTGACCTTCTGGGAATTTTCTCAGAAAGCATGCGAGTGAGGATAAAGCATGCTGAAAAGCGTAATGGTGGTCTGTGGGGCTAGTGGCCAGCCTTAATGCTGATTGTGAATGACGTGGTGCCCTATCGCCACGCTTCGGGTTCATCTGGGGGCGGGGGTCGGACATTATAGTGAGGTACTTAAATTTTTCTTCATACGTGCTTGTGAAACACTAGAATCACATATGCCTTGGTACATAATTCTGATTCAGATCAAACACTAATGAGAGACTACAGTGAGGAAGTAGTTTCAAAACTCAATTACTTGAATCTTCTCAGATACTTTGCAACATGAAGAAAAATGTCCTGTTTTGAGTTAGTTGATTTGAAATTTTGAAAGAAGAGCTGGTCACTGTTTGGAATTTTTTTTAGAATCTTTATTTGATGAATTGCTTTGAGTTATGATATAAGTTTGCATTGATTGCTGTCTCAGTTGATTTTTAGTCAGTATTGCTTGAGGACAAGCATAAGACTAAGTTGGGGGTAATTGATAAGTCTAGAATTTAACTGTATTTTAGTATATTTTATGAGCTTAAATGTAAAGAAACTGAGCTTATAAGATAAGATGTTGACTACATTTCTAGTAATTCTAGACTATTATTATTAAGACAAGGACTTGGATGAAAAGATTTTGAAAAGGAGCTAAAACATGCAAAATCAGAAGAAAGAATGACCAAATTAGAATTTCATCCAAAGTCAACAAAACTGGCGAAATGATTATGTTGAAAAAGATATCGCTTGTACAAATCGCCACAAGTTGAAAGAGGAAGACGATGAAGAAGGCGACATATTGAAAACTTTGCCTTAAAGATCAAAGCATACGAGGCGAAGTTATACATTTTTGCCTTCACATTTCGCCATCATTAGAAGAGAATTTAGGCAATGAAGGTTGGACTCTGCCTGCCTTGTGGCAATTACTGAGGCGATAAAGGAGAAATGTCGCTAAGTTGAAGGAAGATATCAGGCGACATACAAAAGTTATTGAGAACATTTCGCCTAATGAGAATGTTAGCTTGGCGATCAAGACAGGCAAAATGTGAAGAAGTCGCTAAGGTTCAGGTGAAGGAACAGACGACATAAACGAAGAAAAACATTACTTCGCCATTTTGTGTTTCTTTTGCTGATTTTATTTCAAAATTGCCACTGATCTAAATCTATATAAATAGGATCTCAGATGAAGCAATAGGTGTCGACTATTGAAACTGTTGAACTTTTGGACATTCTATTATTTTTGAGAAAAATTCTAGATTCTTAAATACGCTTCATTCTATATTTTTAGAGAAGTTTCTTGAAGAATTTTGGTACTTTGTTTCTATTGATCATTGAGATTAGCTCGAAGATTGAGAAGCAACAACTATGACAGAGTTTAGCTTCAATCTTCCTTGGTAAGATTCAGATCTTGAGCATGTCGATGATGATTTTTTTACTTTGATTGAATATGCCGAACCAGATGTGCTAGCTAAAAGCTCTGCTGATTTGCTAAGATTTGATGTTGATTATCACCTTGATTGCATGATTCTTGATTGATTATAGTCACATTTACTTGAATTTCACGAGCTGATTGAATTACAAGAACGAGAGTTGCATAATATTGTTAATCAGTAGCTTGATTATTCCAGAGATGGCGATTAGGTTGCAGATCTAATAACAGAAGATCATAGTTGTAGAGATATATTATAGATCTAGTTTTCTACTGATTGTGCTTATCAGTTGTATGGATTATAGTATAGAGATATATGCAACTATATGATTGAGATCTGTTGAATTGAATCGAGGGAGATCTTTTAACAGATCATTTATGATGATCTAGAAAGTAAATCTGTGATTTAGAGTTGAGGCATGCATGAGAAGTTAATCGATAACAAAATTTAGCATTCAGCTTTTTCATTTTGAGATCAATTGTAGAATGGAATACTAACTCATGTTTTAATTGAGTGAATGTCCTCAATGTTTATATTTTACATCAATACTTTGATTTCTATGATTCAATTTGTATATAGAATTCTTTTGGCAATTCAGTTTAAATCTTAATTTCAATAATGCTTCTTAGTTGTCAATCCCTGTGGAGACGATATCTTAAATACTACATTAGACATTTATAGGATTTTTGTCTAAATGCTGCAATTAGTTTCAGTCGAGTTTTCCGCCATCAGCTGCTTTCAGACAGTAAATGCAATAATCTCTAATCACTTATCCCAGATCACTTAAAGGGGGTAGTAATCGGGATAAATTAGTTTTATAATCAACTTGTTAGCTTTTGTCTGTAACCCCCATGTTTGTATACTAATTTGCGAATGTATGTGGCACTTTATCTTGTTAAGTGAGACGCATCCTGTGTGTGCTTGTTGGGCATTAGCTTACTAACTAGACATCGATGGTGACCCTTCGTGGTTTTCATTTTTATTTTGTATGTTTTTGAACCCGTTTGGGAATGGAAATTGCTGAGTTCAGACAGTCAGGTGGAATAGCAGGATATCACTCGTATGTGAGCATCAAGCATCATCTGGCATCTTTTCAAGACTTTATTTCTATTATTATTATATTTTGATTTGAACTTAATTCACTACTTTGTAATCGCTGCATTACGATTTTTATTTTGATTTAAGATGGATATTTTGGATATTTCAATTTGATTACATCTTCATTGGATTTGTATTTGAATTATCTATTTGATAAGTCTAGAATTTACCTATGTTTTAGCATACTTTATGAGCTTTAATATAATAAAATTGAGCTTAAAAGGTGAGATATTGAATACATTTTTATTATTTCTAGACTATTATTGTTGAGACAAGAATTGGATGAAAATTGTGGAAAATGAGCTAAAACATGCAAAATCATAAGGAAGAAGGACCAAATCAGAATTTCATCCAAAGTCAGCAAATTGGCAAAATGATTTTGCTGAGAAACGAATTCGCCTAATGACGTCGCCACAATTTGGAGAAGCAGGCAATGAAGCTGGCGATATAAAGAGGATCTCGCCTTGAAGGTTAAAGCATGCAAGGCGAATTAAGAACTTTTTACCTTCATATGTAGCCATCTTAGCAAAACTTAGGCGATGAAGTTTGGACTTCGGCTACCGGAAGGCGGTTCTTAAGGCAATGAATGAGATATGATAACAAGCGACAGTGAATGGGACGTCGCTTAGAATGTTTTTAATTGGAAAAGTATTTTGGCGAGGAAAATATCAACTAGCCTAAGCATCAGGCGACAGACTAAGGCAATATAGAGAACATTTCGTCTAAGGAGATTGTCAGCTTGGCGATCAGGACAAGCGAGATTTGAAGAAGTTGTTTGGTTCAGGCAAAGGAACTGGCGACATAAAATGAAGAAAAATGTTACTTCGCCAATTTGTATTTCTTTGTTGATTTTATTTCAAAATTGCCACTTAGCCAAACTCTATAAATAGGAGCTCAGAATAAGGAAAAAGATGTGAGTTTTAAGAGGTGAAAAAGAGGTTAAACAGTTTTAGACTAACGATTGATTTCACTTTTGACATTCTGATATAATTTGAGAGAAATTTTAGATTCTTCGATACGTTTTATTCAACATCTTTAGAGAAGTTTCTTGAAGAAGTTTTGTACTCTATTTCTGTTGATCATAAAGATTAGCTTGAAGATTGTGAAGCAACAACTGTGACAGAGTCTAGCTTCAGTCTTCCTCGGTAAGATTTAGATCTTACACATGTTGATGAAGAATTTGTACTGTAATTGCTTATACTGAACTATACATGTTAGCTTAAGAGCTTTGTTGACTTGTTGAGTTTTGATGTTGATTATCACTTCAACTGCAATGTTTCCTGTTCAATTATAGCCCGATCAACTTGATTTTCATTAGCTAATTGAATTACAAGGACAAGAGTTACGTAATATTGTTAATCTGAGATTTGATTTAGACTTGAGATGGCGATTAGGTTTAAGATCTAAGAACAGAGAATCGTTGTGCTAGAGATAGACTATAGATCAGTTTTTCTACAGATTGTGCTTATCACTTGTATAGATTGTAGTATAGAGATATATGCAACTATATAATTGAGATCTATTAAATTGAATTGAGAGATCTTTTAACAGATCACTGATGATGATCTAGAAGGTAAATCTGTGATTTAAGGTGAAACTTGCATGAGAAGTTAATTGATAACAGATTTAGCAAATCAACGTATTCATTGTTAAGATCAATTGCAGAATAGAGTGCTGACTGATAAGTCTAGAATTTACCTATATTTTAGCATACTTTATGAGCTTGAATGTAATGATATTGAGTTTAAATGATGAGATATTGAATACATTTCTACTAATTCTAGGCTTTTATTGTTGAGACAGGGACTTGGATGAAAAACTGTGGAAAATAGGTTAAAACATGCAAATTCAGAAGAAAGAAGGACCAAATCAAAATTTCATTTAAAGTCAGCAAACTGGCGAGATAACTTTGCTATGAAAATAATTCGCCTGAAGACCTCGCCATGATTTGGAGTGAAGGGCGATGCAGCAGTCGATATAAAGAATATTTCGCCTCGAAGAGTAAAGCATGGAAGGCGAATCAGAAATTTCTCGCCTTCATATATCGACATCTTGGCTGGAACTTAGACGATAAGAATTGAACTTCGCCTGCCTTGAGGCGATGTTTGAGGCGATAAAGGAGAAATGTCGCCAAATCTAAAGATTATCACAAGCGACATTGGATGAGACATCGCCTAGAAGATCTTAACTGAAAGAGTGTTTTGGTGAAAAATGTCAACTCGCTTGAACATCAGGCGACGTACTATGGCAACATTGAGGATATTTCGCCTAGAAAGATTTAAAGCTTGACGACCAAAACAAGCAAAATTCGAAGAAGTCGTTTGGTTCAGGCGAAGGAACAGGCGACATAAATGGAGAAAAATGTTACTTCGCCAATTTGTGTTTCTTGATTTTATTTCGAAATTGCCAATGAGCCAAATTCTATAAATAGGAGCTCAGATTAAGTAATTAGTGTGAAGTTTTTTTTTTTAGAGAAAAACAGTTTTAGACGTTTGATTTTCACTATTGACATTTTGTTATACTTTAAGAGAAATTCAAGATTCTTCTATACGCTTTATTCAACATCATCAGAGAAGTTTCTTGAAGAAGTTTTGTGCTTTGTTTCTGTTGATCATTGAAATTTAGCTTGAAGATTGCGAAGCAACAACTGTGACAGAGTCTAGCTTCAATCTTCCTCGGTAAGATTTAGATCTTGAGCATGTCGATGATGATTTTCTGTACTTGATTGAATATGCTGAAGTAGATGTGCTAGCTAAAAGCTCTATTGATTTGTTGAATCTTGATGTTGATTATCATTTCAATTGCAAATTTTCTTGTTCAATTATAGCTAGTTCTACTAGATTTCATGAGCTAATTGGATTACAAGAACCAGAGTTACGTAATATTATTAATCTAAGATTTGATTTAGACAAGAGATGGCGATTAGGTTTCAGATCTGATAACAGAGGATCGTAGTACTAGAGATAGAATACATATCTGTTTTTCTACAGATTGTGCTTATCAATTGTAGTACAGAGATATATGCAACTATATGATCGAGATCTGTTAAATTGAATTGAGAGATCTTTTAACAGATCAGTGATGGTGATCTAGAAGGTAAATCTGTGATTTAAGATGAAACTTGCATGAGAAGTTAATTGACAACAAATCTAGCAAATCAGTTTATTCATTGTTAAGATCAATTGCAGAATAGTGTGCTGACTTGAGTTTTCATTGAATGAATGTCATGAGTTACTTTTACTTCACATCAACTCTATGATTCTATGATTCTATGATTCATTTTGTATAGAGATTCTTTTAGTAATTCAGTTTAAATCTTAGTCTCAATCATGCTTCTTAGCTTACAATCCCTGTGGAGACGATATCTAAAATACTGCATTAGACGTTGATAGGAATTTTGATTGAGTACTGTGAATATAAATATTAGTTGAGTTTAATCCCATCAGTGAATCGAGTTTTAATTGAATAAATGTCACTAGTACATTTTATTTCACATCAATTATATGATTCTTATGATTCAATCTATATATAGGATTCTTTTGGCAATTCAGTTTAAATCTTAATCTCAATCACGCTTCTTAGCTTACAATCCCTTTGGAAACAATATCTAAAATACTACATTAGACATTAATAGGAATTCTAATTGATTGCTGTGAAATCTAGTACCAGTCGAGTTTTCATACTACATTAAGATTCATTCTGAACTGCGATAACATGATTTTTTAAATTTTTTTCAGTTTTAAAATTATTTGTTCAAGTGTGTAGTGTATGCAGACAAGATCTAAAGGTACTCAAGACTTGCAGTTTGATCCTGAACTATAAAGAATTGTTAGATAATCTAGATCACGAACAAGATCTGCAGCGAGAATTGGGTCAAGAGTGATAATGTATGGAGAACGCTACAACAGGAATATTGATAATGATGTATGAGGAGATCCTCGGAGGATGACTCTTCGTTAAAATTCCATCCCAACAGTTGATGGCATGCCACAGGCTATCAACTTACCTGCAATAACAACTGAGAACTTTGCTTTGAGATCTGGACTCATCCAAATGGTTCAATAGAATAAGTTTGGAGGATGAGCTACTGAGGATCGTAATCAGCACCTGAACACATTTCTGCATCTGTGTAGTACATTTCGACACAATGGAGTCTCAGAGGATGCAGTAAAACTTCGCTTATTTCCCTTTTCACTGAGTAACAAAGCTCACTCCTGGTTATACTCATTGCCACCTGGACGTATCAATAGCTAGGAAGATCTAGTTAAGATGATTTTAGCTCACTCCTACTTTCCTCCCATGAAGATGGTGAAACTGAGAAATATGATTTCTTCTTTTCAGTATGTGGATGAAGAGTCATTATATGAAAGCTGGGAAAGGTTTAAGGAGCTGATCAGAAAATGTCCTCACCATGGCATAGCATCTTGGAGCATTGTGATGACATTTTATAGTGCCATGCCTCCTCAGATCAAAATGCACATTGATTCCTCAGTAGGAGGATCAATAATGGATAAGGAGCCGAATGACGCTCATGACTTCATCGAATTGCTAGCAAACAATGATTTTGGATGGAATGAAAGGGAAAAGGCTGCAAACAAGAATCATTCTGGAGTTTATGAGTTGGAGTCTTTCAATGCATTATCTGCTCAGATAGCATTGTTGAATAAAAAGATGGACAACATGGCAGTCAAAAAGGGCCATCCAAAGAAGACTTCAGTTAATTCTGTTGAAAAATAGAAGACTACTCTGACAGATTATGCTTAGGAAGCAGCATTTGCTGATGATGAAGATGAGCCAGAGGAGTCAGAACAAGTAAATAAAGTGAATAATAATTATGGGAACCAGTAGAGGCCATACTTTCAACAAAAGAATCAACCCTATCAAAATCAGGGTTATTACCAAAGAAATCCTCAACCTAGTCACCAACAACAAAGACAGACTTAGTATCAGCCGATGGGGCAGAAGAAGCCTAGTATGGAGGATCTTCTAATTAAATACATGGAGAAGACTGATGTTGTTCTTACCAACCATACCACTTCAATCAAAAATTTGGAAACTCAAATAGGGCAACTTATGCAAGTTGTGAATCAAATACCCAAGGAGCACTTCCAAGTGACATTGTGTCCAACCCAAGGGTTAAAGATAAATCCAAGGAGGAAGCACAAGTGCTTGCTATTACACTGAGAAGTGGGAAACAACTGGAGAAGTCTAAGGAAAATAAAAGTTATGAACCTCCTGTACAAAATAAGGAAAATGAAGAAATTAGCAATTCTGTTACAAAAGAATAGGAGGCTGTGAAGATTGCCTTACCTTTTCCTTAAAGAGAGAATAGAAAGAAGCTAGACAAGCAGCTTCAGAAGGTTTTAGACATGATGAAGCAAATCCATGTCAACATCCCATTCATTAAAGCATTGAAACAGATTCCTGTCTATGCTAAATTCATGAAGAAGTTGTTGTCAAATAGAAGGAATTTAGCTGATGTGGGATGCATTAATGTGAATGAGAGTGTGAGTCAGCTTATCAAGTATCAGATTCCCAGAAAAGAGAAGGATCCTGGCAAGTTCACCATACCTTTGACCATATGCGACGGATTCAAAAGAAGAGTTCTTAGTGATTTGGGAGCTAGTATAAATTTAATGCCTCTGGCCATCTATGAAAAGTTGGGAATAGGGCATTTCAGACCTAATAATGTCTTATTACATCTTACTGACAGATCTTTCACTCATGCAAAGGGGGTGGTTGAAGATGTGATAGTCATAGTAAACAAATTCATGTTTACTATAGACTTTGTAGTGCTTGAAATGGAGGTAGATGATGATGTACCTCTATTACTTGGGCGACCATTCCTGATAACTGGGCGAGCAATGATAGACGTGGCAAATGGTAAACTCACACTCAGAGTTAATGGAGAGGAAGCAAAATTTTGTCTTTTTGAGTCATTAAAACTTCCACACGATTTTAATGAAGTCAAAAGTGTACAACTGGCAGCTGATAAGGAATTGATGGAAAAAATTCTCACTCTAAGGAGTTTTGATCCACTGAACAATGTGTTAATCAATGAAGTGGATATGGAAGTTCCAGAAGAGAGTGCTTACAGTGGAGAGTTGGAATGCACGACTTCTCATCTTGTCCTCAACGTTAGTAATATTCAACCATCTGCTGAGAAATTGCTTCCCTCAACAGAAAAACCAACACAGTTGGAACTGAAGGCTCTTCCAAGTCATCTTAGGTGTGCATTCTTTAACCCTAAGGACTCTAGCTTACCTATTGTGGTTTCAAATGATTTAACAGATGAACAAGAAGAAAGTCTGCTCCAAGTGGTGAGGAAACACGAGAAAGCCATTGCATGGACAATAATTGATATCAAAGGAATCAACCCCACTTTCTGTACACACAAGATCATCTTGGAGGAAAAATATACACCTGAGATACAACCTCAGAGAAGATTAAATCCAAATATGAAGGAGTTTGTGAAAAAGGAATTACTAAAACTCCTTGATGCATATATTATCTTTCCAATCTCATATAGTGAATGGGTTAGTCTAGTGCAGTGTGTGCCAAAGAATGGAGGGATTACTGTGATTAAGAATAAAAAGAATGAATTGATTCCTACTAGAACTGTCACAGGGTGGTGAATGTGTATATACTATAGAGCTTTAAATGATGCCACTAGGAAGGACCACTTTCCCCTTCCCTTCATAGACGAAATGTTAGATAGACTAGCAGGACACCCATACTTTTGCTTTTTGGATGGTTATTTAGGATATAACAAAATTCCCATAGCACCTGGTGACCAACACAAAACAACTTTTACCTGTCCTTTTGGAACCTTTGCTTATAAGAGGATGCCATTTGGACTGTGTAATGCACCAGGAACATTTCAGAGGTGTATGTTAGCTATTTTTACTGATTTCATAGGCACGTTTTTAGAGGTCTTCATGGATGATTTTTACATTTTTAGAGACAGTTTTGACAATTGCTTGAATAATCTTGAAAAAGTTCTTGCAAGATGTGAGGAGACTAACTTAGTCCTCAATTTGGAAAAATTCCATTTTATGGTAAGAGAAGGTATAGTGTTAGGCCATAAGGTGTCTGCTAGAGGATTGGATGTAGACAGGGCTAAAATAGATGTTATTTCTAATTTACCTCCTCCTGCAAATGTAAAAGGCATTCGAAGTTTCTTAGGAGATGCTGGGTTCTGTAGGCGTTTTATAAAGGATTTTTTCAAAAATAGCTAGACCCTTGTGTGTTCTACTAGAAGAAGAAATGAAATTTGATTATACTGATGATTGTTTGAAAGCTTTTGTGCAGCTGAAAGACAAGCTAGTTTTAACACTAGTCATAATTCCACCTGATTGGAATTCGAAATTTGAGATCATGTGTGATGCATTTGACTTTGCTATAGGTGCAGTATTGGGACAGAGAAATGAGAGGTTATTCAGGGTCATTTATTATGCCAGTAAAACGTTGATGCAGGCTCAGAAGAATTACACCACCACTGAAAAAGAAATACTAGCAATAGTCTTTGCATTGGATAAGTTTAGATCGTACATATTAGGGTCTAAGATTATCATTCATACTGATCATACAGCATTGAGATACTTATTTGCTTAGAAAGTGTCTAAGCCTATATTGATAAGATGGATACTCTTGTTGTAGGAGTTCGATATTAAAGTCAACGACAAAAAGAGCACTGAGAATATAGTAGCTGATCACCTCTCAAGACTGCACATTAAGGATATGGAGGCTCAAGTTGACATCAATGAACAATTTCCAGATGAGCAACTTTTCCTTTGTGAGGTAACATTTTATCCCTGGTATGCTGACTATGCAAACTATTTGTCGTGTAAAGTGTTACATGAAGATTTAAACAGTCATCAGAAGAAAAGATTCCTTCATGAGGTTAAAAGGTACATAGGGGATGAACCCTACCTATTTAGAAGATGTGCTGATCAAGTGTTAAGACGTTGAATCCCATATGAGGAAACATTGGACATTATCCAGCACTGTCATTCATCAGAATATGCTGGTCATTTTGCTAGTACTAGAACAACAACTAGAATTCTGGAATGTTGTTTTTATTGGCCATCTATATTTAAGGATGCACATGCTTTTGTACCCAACTGTGGTAAATGCCAAAGAATGGGTAATATTTCTAAGAGACATGAAATGACTCAGAATTATATCCTAGAGGTTGAGTAGTTTGATGTTTGGGGTATAGACTTCATGGGACCATTTCCTCCATCAAACAAGTATAAGTATATACTTGTAGCAGTTGGTTATGTATCCAAGTGGGTAGAGGTTGTTGCTTGTGTTACAAATGATGGAAAGGTAGTGGAGAAATTTCTCCAGAAGAATATCTTCACTAGATTTGGCATACCCGGGTATTAATTTGTGATTGAGGGTCTCACTTTTGTAACAAGTTGCTAGAAAAGGTGCTCAAGAAGTATGGCGTAATCCGTAAAGTTAGAACAGCTTATCATCCATAAGCAAATGGGCAAGTGGAAGTTTCAAACAGAGAATTAAAGAGAATCCTGCAAAAGACTGTAAATGAGTCCAGAAAAGACTGGAGCTTCAAGCTAGATGATGCTCTGTGGACTTACAGAACAGCTTTTTAAACTCCTATTGGATTGTCACCATTTAAAATGGTATATGGTAAGGGATGCCATTTACCAGTGGAGTTAGAGCACAAATCATAATGGGCTGTTAAGCTTCTGAATATGGACTATGAAAAAGTAGGAAAGGAGAGACTTCTACAATTAGATGAGATGGATGAATGGCGCCTTGAAGCTTATGAGAATCATGAGATATACAAGCAGGAGATGAAGAATCATGGACAATATGTACTGCTTTACAATACCAAACTTAGCTTCTTTCTAGGAAAACTGAAGTCTAGATGGTCTAGACCATTTAGAATAAAGAGTGTTTCCCATTATGGAGCTATTGAATTGTTTGATAACAAGTCTACTGATTCCTTTGTTGTGAATGGACAGAGACTTAAATATTATTTAAGGGGGGACATCTACAGGACAATAGATATTCTTTATATTTCAGATCCTGTAGACATGATGGAAAATCAATGACAAGCTTGCCATGGTCGATGCTAACGACCTTAAACAAAGCATACTCCTTACACAATTTGATTTTGATTGGATCAGTGTTATAATTGTTTAAAATTGTGTAAGTTTTTGTTTAACCAAGTTCATGTTTTGCAGAAGAATTGTTATTTTCAGATGAACTTGAAATTTAAAGAATAAGGCAAAATGTCATTCTTGTTGCCAAAATACTCGCCAAAGCTGTTAATCAATTAGCAAGGAATAACTTCATTTCGCCTGTATGAATATTTTGAAGATGGCGAATTATGGGATATCGTCATGCATGGTCGCCTAGGTGAAGACGAGAAAGGATAGTCATACCAAAAACTTTGCCTATCCTACTCTTGCAAAGGCTAAGAAGGAAGAATCTCGCCTTGTTATATCGCCTAGTGCCAAGTAAAGTGAGGCGAGGGTTCAACACTTTGTCATTATATCTTGCCAAATAGGTATGTTTTCTGGCGCTAAGTTTTAATTGTGCCAAATTTCTTCGCCTAAAAACAAGTTAAATTTGGCGAAGTGTGATTTATTCGTTTGGAGAATCGCCTGTTTTGAAAATACTTTTGGCAAGATAGTTTTTTCACCTCATTATTTCGCCTGAATTTCTTTGTGAAGGCAAAGTCTTCTTTTTGATTGCCAAGGTTCACATTGTTTAAGGCGAAGTTAAATATATTGTCCTTTGTATTCGCCTTGCTCATTTTAATTAAGGCGAAATTAAAGATATGTCGCCAGTTTAGGATGATTATAAGGCGAATTATTCTTCTCGCCTCTTTTTAAAATTGTTAATGTGCCTAATACATGGCGATATAAAACAATTTCATCCACTTTTGTCGCTAGCATTTAATGAAGTGGCGAAATATTTTGGCGACACGTAGGCAAATGTTACCGTTGTATGACACGAGGCGAGGCAGGATCTCTCCGTCTTCTGCCTATCTTTTACATCATTGCGCCTATTTCTTAATTCCTTTATAAACCCAATTCGATTTTACCGTTACTATTGCTTGCTCTCTGAAATTTTTTTCATCTTCACAAAAGCCCTAAATTGCGAATCTCTAAGTTTGCTTCTCATTTTTAATCTAATTTCATCACAGCAACCAAACAAGGTATGTTCTTCTCAGTTTTTCGTAACAATATTACCTATTTGTGGTTGTTCTAAGTTGATAACTTGATTGCAACTGTTAGGGTGTTAATAGAGCAATGTTTAACGGTAATAATGAGTTAATCTCTCTGGGTTTTACTTTAAACATGTATGATTTTAATAGGGTGTTCCATTTTGCGAATGCAATTGATTATTTTGTTGACAGTAGTTGTTAGTGCTTAAGCTGTAAAACATTGTTTAAGGTCTTGATTGTTAAATGTGCTTGATAAATGCTGAAACCATGTTGCAATATACTGTCACTTATTCAATATTGATAATGTTGCTGCTTTAATGATTTTTAGTTTTGTCAATTTGATATTTAGTTATAATTGTTGAATTGTTGTTTCAAATTGCAGATAAATGGCCAAAAGAAAGAGTGATAGTACTCCTAGCCCATCTAAGAAGGGCAAGAAGGCAAAGACTTCGGCAAGGCCGAAGATCTATGATGAAAAGAATTACCAGGTCAGAGTAATTCTTCCTTCTTCGCCAAAGTCTAAAGAGAAGACACCTAAGACCCCCTCTACTTCAACTGTTGATAAGGGGAAGAAGACTGGGAAGTCTGTTGGGTCAAGAACAGTTAAGGGTCCTAAACAAAAGGGAATTCAGATTGGCTCATCTGGCTTAACTAAAAAGAAGAGTGTAGAAAATACACCTACAACCCTTTCTACACCAACTGTTGAAAAAGGGGAGGTTTCAGTTGGGAAATCAGTATTCGCCAAGAAACAAGCTGCAGCAGAGTTTGGGGCCAGTAAAAAAAGGAAAAATGTGAAGCTTAGTTCACCTAAGGTTATCAAAGATAAATCTGAGGTTAAGAGCCCACTGCAGAAGGAAAACCTGCAGTTTTGGCAGGAAAAAGGGATTTTGTTGGATGAGCTTGAAGATAAAAGGTTTGGGAATTACCTCTACAGCTAGTTCATGAAGAAATTGGTGGAGCAGCCTAAGAAAGTTAATGCAACCTTGGTAGAGGAGTTCTACAATGAGGCTCTTGAGGAGTTGGATACCCCTTTTTGCATTAGAGGTCATCAGGTGGATGTATCTGCAGAGACCATTTGCAGTTATTATGGTCTAATGGAAGCTCAACATCAAGGAGATAGAGGGATGGATGCTACAGAATAAACAGTTGAAGACTTGAGGAGTCTTATAAGGTTTCAACATCGAACTCAAGGTTCTGAAGAGGATGTCTTAGCTAGTGAATTAGACATTCACACAGCCATATGCTTAACATGGCTGAGGGATAATGTGATGCCTTTAAACAAAGGCAGTCGATTCATTACAGGTAAGAAGAAATTTTTGAGAGATTTCAACAAAGGGGAGTTTATCGACTTAGGCCAGCTAATCTTCTCTGAGCTTCAAAAATGGGTGTGCAGTCTGAGGAAGGAAAAGTCCAGGCAAAGGACTTTATATTTCCCATCTCTCATAACTGGGTTATTGAAAAGATATGGAGTTCGGAGCAAAAAGAAGGATGTGTGGCTAGCAGATTCTAAGCCTCACACTGGCAAATCGGAACTTCGAATTTGGGAGAGTAGAGGTGGTAAGGAAACCACCAGCACTGAAGCAGTTGAGAGAGTTATCAAGCTGAAGGCATTGAGGGATGCTAGGAGAACAAGAATAAAGAAGAATAAATTTTCTTCACCTATTTCAATTGACAGACCAGTACAGGAGACCCCTTCAGCTTTTACTCAAGTTACCAGGAAAGAAAATGAGAGAGTAGCTGAACCCTTATCAAGAGAACATCTAGAGGTTATAGTCTCTGAGATGGTTAACAGGAAGGTTGAAGAAAGAATAGCTGAATTCTTCAACAACATCTCAGACCCACAAGAATTTATGAGATTGTAGGAAATACAAAGAACCAAACAGGGTCCACCTCTAGTAGGTTTTGCAAGGTTTGAAAATGGGGTAAGCATCAGGGAACCTATTGAGTAAGAAGGAGAAGAAGATGATTACCAGCCTCCTCGTTTTGAGCAAGAAGAGCTCATGAACAGCCAGCCTGAGTTGACTACTGTTGTGGCTGTTTCCACTTTTGAAGAAGATCACCTCTAGAGAAATTTAGGTGATCAATTTGATCTAGCTACTGAAAGAGCTACTAATGAAGTTATGGAGGAAGATGAGAGGGTAATGAGGAAAGGAAAGGAAAAGGCTGTGGAGCCTGAACCATAAAGGGTTTATGATTCAGATTCCTCAAATTGTGTGGAAATTGATATAGCTTACCTTGAAAAGCAAGGCCTTTTGCTGGCTTCTTTCGTTGAGGCAGCTGGACAACCTCCATTTATTCAAGAGAGAGGGGAAGGTTTAGCATCAGCTCTAACTGAAGAAAGTGACAAACAGTCTGCAGTACCAGAGGAAAATTTCCAAGAACCTCTCATTTACACTTGTCAAGTTCCTCCACATTTTGGACCTGTCAAGTGTTTTGTTCAACCTCAACCTCCTACTACAAAAGAATTCATCCCAAGGCTCTACATTGTTCATCCAGACATTCAGAGACTAATTAATCAAGTAAGGATGTGAATGTTTTCAACTGAGGATCCTATTCCTATAGACTGTGACAGTTCTTCTCAAAATCTGGCAATAATACCTTTTCTTCAACCTGAACCTATCAGTCAAGTGCCTTTGGTTGAAGAAGAAGTTAGAACTCTTAATGCAGAAGAAGTAGCTCCTATGTTAGGAGAGTTTTTCTCTGCTTACAATAGGATGCCCTAATATGAATTTTTCAATGGAATGGAATTCTCTTCGACAAGCTCTTCTGAAGATGACGTAGACAGCCCAAGGAGAGAAAAAGCTAGTCCTAATGGTGAGCAAGCCAAACTAGTGGAAGAACAAATCAAATACTGCAAGAGAGTGTCTAGTGGTCCCGCAGTTACGCTTGTAGATTTAGAAGAAATACTTATTTTTTATCAGAACAAGACTCCTTGCTCTTGGGAGCCGACCTCTGCCTTTTATGTTCCAGACGGATACTACTCTATCATTTTCAGACAAATCCGAAGGTATAGAAAATTCCTAATGCAACAGGCTAACCCAACGCTTTATCCACCCAACAGGGCTTTCACTATTAATCCTCTCAATGAAGATGAGGTTGAAGAAGCAAGGGCTGATAAGAAGAAACGAAAGAATGACGAGGTAGGAGCCCAGAAGAAGAAGAAGGAAGTCAAGCCTCATAGTTCAATTCCTCTCAGTACAGCTGAGGCTGACAGAGAAATTAGAAGGTTGGTGGTAAAGCAGTTGAACCTTAGATCTTCCAGCCCAAACCAAAGAGAAGGAGATTGAACACTAAATCTCCTCAAAAATCTCAGTCTTCAGATGCCTCATTTGATGATTTCTAGCTGTTATATGTTATATATTTTTTTTTGTTTCTTTTGTAATATTCCAGATTTGTGCTGTTATTTTGTCAATGAAAGAGTATTGTGTTTACTTGAGTCTTTATTTTTAGTTTTTGATTTCTTTTTCACCTTTAATGGAAAGTAATGTGATTGATTCTGTTGTCTTTCTTTTTAACTGTTAAACGAGTAATGTGGTTGTTAATCCTAGTTTGTGTAGAGAGTTTTAGGTTTCAAGTTGGGGGTTGTTTTTTTCCGTAACATTGTGAGCTGTGTCTGTAGGATAACTCATTGAGTTTGTAATCTTTTCTCACCTTGAATTTTGAAGTTTACAGGTTATTCTGCAAAGGGGTTTGTTGAAACATTGTGTTGGGCGAGGTAGAACTCAAATCGCCAGCAATGTTGCCTCAACTTAGGGGAGATCGTTATTTCTCCTCTAGTTAGTCAGTTCTTAAATATGGTACAGGCCAATGACTGGGGTGATAAATCTATTATTTGCCAATTTCTTATTTCTTTTATGGCGACGTGTCTACTTTTCTACCTAACATTTCGCCTGCAGGACCTGTATTTCGCCATGACATTATTCCTTTATGTCACTCTAATATGGTGAATCTTTTTATCTCGCCTGGGGATTTCGCCTGCGGATGGCGAAAATTATATTTTTTGCGCTTTTATTTCTTCTTACTTCGCCTCATTCAATCTTTCTGTTTAAATTTTTGGGCGTTATTTCACATATCCTTGGCGACATCGAGGTATTTTGCCTAACTCTCTGGTTCATTGTTTCATTCATCCCTTTCTCTTATTCTATTCTTTTATATTCTCCTAAGCATTGAGAACACTGCTTTCTTTCAATTTGGGGGTGGGGTAGCAATCACAGTGCTGTTTTTTTTAGTTTTATAGTTCTATTTTTGGTTTAGTTCGATTTTATTTGTAGATTTTGTTTTAGTATTTTCTTAGGATATTAGGTCTGAGTGCATGATTGAGCTTACATTGCTCATAATTCAAAGTGATTTAGTTTTTCATAAAATGAGTTTTCAAACAGTAAAATAATGTTCAAACAAGCAGTTTTGATGAGCAATTTTTGATAAATTTCCTTGGAACACTGAAAAGATTTTGGTCAGATTTGAATTGTGAATTAGTTGATGAGTTTTGATAAGGAAAGAGTGGAGAAAACCTTGGGTGGTATGTGAGGTTGAGCTTCATTTCGTGCCTTTTTCTTCATGAGAAGGGTTATTTTTATTCTCATCCTTATTAAACACATTTATCAAACAAACTTTCTTCTATAGAAATCAGAAGTTTCATAGGATTGCTTTGAATTCTCATACATTCCTCAAGTGTACAAGGCATTGGTTGGGTAAAGTTCTGTTTAATCGGCCAATGAAATGATCTGATTTGAGAGAGTGAGTGAAACTACTAAAAAGCCTTTGCCTGCTTGATATAACCAGACATTGATAATCTTGTAAGGTAAATCATTTTGTTTCCATTCTCATTAAAACCTTTTCAACCATAAAGATAAGAGATGTAATCTCAATTCTACCCTTTGGACTTACCATTAAATTTAGGATTGAAAAGATGCGAAGTGAGGATTAAACTTAAAAAGTGTTTCTAAAGCTGCTAAAAGCATATATATTGCTCTGTTAAAAAAATATATATAATGAGTAAGAAGAGACACAAGTAAGTGAAAATGGACAATGTTCATAAATAAAAGTGGTATGTGAATAAAGCATCATTGATGGGGAAACACTAGAGAGTTGAGAATGGAAGGACTGAGAGGAATTTAGTGGTATGTCAAATTTTTGATCTTTGAAGAATCCCCTTCTTTCATAAAGCTAACCTGACCCCATTTTCCCTATATATACAATCAGAGATTCTAAGGCAGACAAAAAGGCAGTATTGAACTTAGGAACCTCTAAGTGCTGTACAGTGCATGAGTGAAGTTCAATGTTCGTGAGGTTCTTCATACGTGCTTGAAACACTAGAATCACATTTGCCTTGATACGTAACTCTGATTCTTAAAAGTGACTATGTATTGTGAGAGTAACCATTAGGATTCTGAGTGATCGAATACTATATAAGCCTACTGTGAGGAAGTAGTTTCAAAACTCAAATACTTGGATCTTCTCAGAAACTTTGCAACATGAAGAAATGACCAGTCTTGAGTTAGTTGATTTGAAATTTTAAAAGAAGAGCTGGTCACTATTTGGAAATTTTCATAATATACCTGATAAGTTGCTTTGAATTATGATATAAGTTCGCACTGATTGCCGTCTCAGTAATTTTTAGTAAGTTTGCTTGAGGGCAAGCAAATGGCTAAGTTGGGGGTAATTGATAAGTCTAGAATTTACCTATATTTTAGCATATTTTATGAGCTTTAATATAATAAAATTGAGCTTAAAAGGTGAGATATTGACTACATTTTTATTAATTCTATACTAATATTGTTGAGACAAGGACTTGGATGAAAATTTGTGGAAAAGGAGCTAAAACATGCAAAATAAGAAGGAAGAAGGACCAAATCAGATTTTCATCCAAAGTCGGGAAACTGGCAAAATGATTTTGCTGAGAAACGAATTCGTTTGAAGACATCGCCACAATTTGGAGAAGCAGGCGATGAAGTTGGCGATATAAAGAGGATCTTCGCCTTGAGGTTAAAGCTTGCAAGGCGAATTAAAACTTTTTACTTCATATGTCGCCATCTTAGCAAAACTTAGGCGATGAAGTTTGGACCTCGACTACCGGAAGGCGGTTCTTAAGGCAATGAAGGAGATATGTCGCCAAGACAAAGGATGATAACAGGCAACATTGGATGGGACGTCGCCTAGAATGATAACTTTTCATTTTAATGCATCTATACCCTTGGATCAACTTTGACTTGCCCTAAATTAATTAAGAATTAACTTTTTAACCCAAATTAAACTTTGAAATTAAAGAACATAGCCAAAACTTTCTATAACACCTTTAATGCATTTTACCACATCCTATGTGTTAAAATGACTGAAATGCCCTTGGACTTTCCTAATATTTACTATAATGCCACTAGTACCCAAGTTGCACGTCTTATGGTTCTAAATTATCTCTAATAACCTATTTACTATTCTAATAAAGGAATAAAAATTTTATCGAAAAATTCTAGCCTATAATGCGGACCTTACAAGAGTGACGTAATATTGTTAATCCTGAGATTTGATTTAGACTAGAGATGGCAATTAGGTTTCAGATCTAAGAATAGAGGATCGTATTGCTAGAGATAGACTATAGATCTTTTTTTCTACATATTGTGCTTATCAGTTGTATAGATTGTAGTATAGAGATATATGCAACTATATAATTGAGATCTTTTAAATTGAATTGAGAGATCTTTTCACAGATCACTGATGATGATCTAGAAGGTAAAATGTGATTTAAGGTGAAACTTGCATGAGAAGTTAATTGATAACTGATTTAGCAAATCAACGTATTTCATTGTTAAGATCAATTGCAGAATAAGTGTTGACTTGAGTTTTAATTGAATGAATGTCACTGGTACCTTTTATTTCACATCAATTCTATGATTCTTATGATTCAATTTGTATATAGGATTATTTTAGCAATTCAGTTTAAATCTTAGTCTCAATCACGCTTCTTAGCTTACAATCCTTGTGGAGACGATATCTAAAATACTACAATAGACATTGATAGGAATTCTGATTGATTGTTGTGAAATCTAGTATCAGTCGAGTTTTCATACTCATCGAATCTCTCCATCACTATTATTGGATGACTTTCGAGTAATTAGATAATTCAGAAAAAAAAAATTATTTATGTATCTGTTTTTATATGTATGTTATATATGTCCGTTCGCTCAGTTCTGCATGTGACATCCGTTCTGCGCGTCCCTTCCATCGGGATGGGGATTCGAGTGTTACATAACAATACTTTGTATATATGTACAAATAAAATAAATTAGAGGAAAAGAATAGAGATGAATAACAAAACTCTACTTAAAACTAAAATCACAAGGAAGACTAACAATGCATATTCTCTTGAAGAAGAAATATACAACTCTTAGTTCAAACAAAAAAGTAAAATATGGAATATGAAAATATCATGCCCACAGTATCTCATAAAAATCAAAACATACGAATTCTAAATAAGAAAATAAAAACTATCATGCAAAGTTTTGACTGAGTCTTTATCGAAAAAATTGTTTTTCTTTACTTGAACTGTCATTTTGTCTTTAAATCTCAAAATTCTTGAAATTTTCACATGGTCTATAAATTTGTAGAAAAAGAAAATAAGGAAATTAAGTATTGAATCATACAAATAAACTCTTAATTACCAATGAAATAAAGCACTAAGAAAACAAATTATGTGATTAATATAGTCCCCCCATACTATTTCATACTTATCCTCAAGTATGACTCGTAGACAGACTAAACAAAGCAGCTAATGAAAATGGGATTCAAAAAAAGTCAAGTGCACTCCAATCACTTAACAAATTAAAAACGAAAAAAAAAAAAATCAGATCTAAAAAAGGGAGCTTGTAATTAAATTAATTCATATACCATTAACTATCATATTTAATTAGTACGAATGCAATCAGAATTAATGAAAATCTACCGAACAAATGATTTTTTCTTATTGCTAACCTCTTAAAATTTAAAGTAAAAAAAGTAAGCAAAATTACAAACTTAGCCGAACCATGTAACCACATACCTCAATCTTAAATAACATTGAAAATGATTAAGCATGCAGAAGTCTCAACTTTATGTCCTTTCAAGTTAAAGTGTGTATAATAATGTATAGATTTTCTCGTATGGAGCCGGAAAGTAATACAAAAGACTCTTAAAAATAGTCAGTATTTAAACAACTAGAAATGAACTAAAATTGAATCCATGATAGAAAATAAAGCAAAATAGACTACACCATCAACGAATGAACTCAAGTATTTGACACTACTGCTTTCAAAAATAAGAACTACCTTTTCCTTTATATGTTTCATTCTACCTTCATGTCGCTACCAACGGTCATTATCTTAATTGTGAGCGAGTTGTGAGTATTCTCTGGTGTGACATTATTTCTACATGCAATAGTAAAACACCTTTTTCCTTTCTTGGATGTTCAACCAATTTCATAGATTGCAAAATGTTTATATCCAAATTTAACATGTGACAACCAACAGATAGCATAGAATCATCTAAAACACCTAAGCTCGAAGCAATTATAATAATCAATGATCCTAAAACTAAAGGTCTAACCTACTATTTGACAATAGAGGAAAAAATTCAACATCTAACAAATACTCAAAATCATCCATTTTCTTATTATCATGCACCATAAAAAGATCAACTCAAATTTATACACAAAATTTATGTCATTATCTGTGTATGAAAGTGATGATGCAAAAACCTATGAATGTATTTTAAGTGTGGATATTCTATACAAATTTCCTTTAATATTCTTGCCTTAATTTGCAAGGTATTATCCCCCGTCAACCTATAAAAATGAAACAAATAGATGAAAATCATCATAATACCTACAGAAACTATCTCCATCAACTATTAAATTTAGCCCGCGATATAGAATAAGGCTTACTTAAAAATCTTAATCTAACCACATTAGCAATAGTCATATTCATAATTTTTTTCCTATTAAATTCATAGGAGACATAAAACTAATAAACAAACTGTAACACCCGATATTGAGACATGGTTAAAAAGATGAATTGCTACCCATATTATTAATGTGGACAATGTTTTTCGGGAGCCCATAACTTGAGAACTCTAAAGTTAAGCGTGCTTGGCTTGGAGCAATCTTGGATGGAGGTCTGTGGGGCTAGTGGTTAGCCTTAATATAGGTCATGTAATGAGATGGATCCTTGTCACCACGCCTCAGGTTTATCGGAGGGGCCGACGTTACCAATGGTATCAGAGCAATCCTGCAACCGCGATTGTGCTTGTAGAAATAAGAGCCCTGGGCATTCGTCTAGGGGGGTAAAAGTTTTTGGGAATGATGTGAGCTAACCACAATGAGGACGTTGTGTCGTATGGGGGCTGGATTGTAATACCCCATATCGAGACATTGTTAAAAAGAAATTGAATTGCTACCCATATCACCAATATGCACATTGTTTTTCGGAGCCTATAACTTGAGAACTCCAAAGTTAAGCGTATTTGGCTTGGAGCAATCTTTGGATGGGTGACCTTCTGGGAAGTTTGTCCGGAAAGCACGTGAATGAGGATAAAGCATGCTAGAAAGCGTAATGGTGGTTTGTGGGGCTAGTGGTTAGCCTTAAGATCGGTCATGTAATGAGGTGGCGCCTTGTCACCACGTCTCGAGTTTATCAAGGGGCGATGGCCGGATGTTACACTAACTCATAATAGGCAGCACAATTTCGTACTCATAATATACAGTAAAATATGTAATTGTTTCATAGATTCAGTGTGAAGAGACTTACCTAAAATTAAAGGCTTAACTTTAATCCTTTCGAACTACTTTTGATGAGTCTCTATTGTAAAGACCAGTTGCAAATACTGAGGTGAAGTCACTGTCGGCATAGGGCGCAGAGGAGCACAAACTAATTTAGTTGGATTTTGTTTATTTTTCTTCGCTGGAAGTTTTGCAACTTGTTCTTCTACTTTTGCATCTAGTTCGAAACTCTATTTTAAAATATGTTCTAAATTAGAATTAGAATCTGAATTGGAGACAACTTGATAGTGAGTTAGCTTTGTATTTCGAATTGTATTTTCCACGATAGTAGTACTAGTAGTACAACATCGACATAAACAGATAGAGATGGAGGTAGAGGCTGAAATAGTTTTTGTGTTATCGATTTATGGGATTTAAATACTAGAACAACATCGAAGACTTCGCCGGAATTGATTTGGTGACCGGATTAGCTATTGTTAATGGTGGTGTTTGCTCCACATGGAGGACGAATGGAAAGCTCCACTATGAGTTCTAGCCATTATTGTTGAACAAAGTACATGGCACAGTGATATTCGTCAACAGGCGGTGGTGATTGGATAACGGATAAAAAATTATTTTATAGGTGGTCTTAGGATCTATCGTCTTTAGCGGAGGCATTGGCAGCAAAGCGAACTGGTAGACGAAAAGCACAAAATGGTGGTAGAACAAGAAAATGTGAAGAGATTGGTAGTTACATTTTGACTAGTGAAGGCTCGACTGAGTACTAGATAATGAACAAGTGACAAACATTCTGTGAGGCAGTGGCGTGAGGCGTTACATATGAGAGGTGAAGAGTTGGTGACAGTGGTAGGCAGTATGGAGGGGTAGAGCTATGGCATTGCAGAGGCGACGGGTAGGGATGGGCATAATTGGGTTTGACTTGGGTTGAAAATCATTCAACCCATCTTGGGATAGGTAGGTAAAATTTCAATGCAATCCAACCCAGTCCGCATTGGATTCGGTTGATCGTTCAACCTGCATCAGGTTAAAAAATCACATGTTACAGAAATAAAAATTATATTTTACTTTTAAAATGTATATTTCAATTTACTTTGGACATAATAACCATAATAAAATCTTTAGATATATACCGTGAAAATTAGATATAAAATAAAGTCTTAATATATTTTGTAAAAAATAATTTATAAATTTAATATTTTATAATATGTATGCATAAATAATCGGATTGAGGTAGATTACACATTTTCAACCTAACTCAATCCATAAAAAAAATAGGTTGGAATTTTTCATTCTGTGTCAGGTTGAATAGTATTTTCAACCCTACCCAATCCAATAAAATTGGATTGGGTTGGGTCAGGTTGGTCGAGTCATGTTTAGATGCCCGCTAGTGATAGGATGCGAAGACACATGAACTGTGATGATGCTTCATCAAAATTGATTTGACTATCACTTCGTTGTTGTTAATATTCTTTTACTTTATTGTATTAAACATGGATAGAAGAAAGAAAATGATTAAAATCGTATGGACATAATTTTTTTAATAAATAAACAAAAACCATTTACAATTTTTTATTATTCCTTCACGTGAAAGAATTGGATTTTTTTTTTTTAGTAAGTAAGATAAAAATAATAGTAATAAGCTAGAGAAAAATAAAATAATAAAAAAAAAGTTACAATGAGGATTTTTATAGGTAAAGAAAAAGAAAATAAATAAATAAATAATTAAGTGAATGTGTAACATGGTTGAGTTTATTGATCATTGTTAGATATGTCTACAAGTGAAGGTGGAGCATCAAGTTCCTTCCGATTTGTTACAACCGATTCGGATACTATAATGGAAATGAGATCAAGTAACCATGGAATTTGTAGTTAGGTTAGTTTTGACCATGAAAAATATGATGATTTGTGGGTTATTATGGTATGATTGACCAAATATGGACATTTCATTCTGATTTGTGTTGACTACTAAATGGAAAAATTGGCGGATTTTTATGTTAAAGAGATCATGAGGTTACATGGGATTCCCTCATTTATCATATAGGATAGGAATCCTCTTTTTACCAGTAGGTTTTGGAAGAAATTACAAGAACCAATGGATACTTATTTGAAGTTTAGTACCATATTTCACCCTCAGACAGATGGCCTAATGGAAAGGGTTATCAAATAATAGAAGATATGTTGAGATGTTGTGTGCTCGAATTTATAGGTATTTAGAAAACATGCCTTCAAATGGTAGAATTTTCTTATAACAATAGTTACTTGTAGCGTCTGACCCCCACTCCGAATGGAATGCAGAGCGCTACAGCAAAACGAAACAAAAATAGGAGGGAAGAACAAATATTAAGATTCAGTCACATAGTAGCAATATAAATTAATTGATATGTAAAACTTTTCGAAATCAAATAATTCTGATCAACGTCAAATAATCTAATAAAGTTCTTATATGAAAAACCAAAAGCCAAAAAAGTTGAATGAATATAAAGAACTAAAGCTCAAATCTCAACTATCAAATAAGCTTATACTAGTCAAACACAAAGTTTGGAAATAATATACAAAAAAATCTCAAAACAATGTTAAAAATGGATGATCTAAATACTGGTATAGTGATGTATATCCTTACTAGCTCGCTTGACAATCTGAACACCCGTACCCATCTGGGATATTTATTGATTAAGAATATATAAAAAATAAAAATAGTGAAACAACGAGTCAGATTATCAATGTCTAGTTAGTGAGATAATGTCTATTATATAGACACATATGCATTTTAATTAACAAATATTATGAGTATACATATGCATCTTACCTGATACAAAAAAGTTTCCCTTGACAGGATCGCAGACATGTTCAAATAACATAGAAGAAAATCAAGCACAAGGTCAAAACCAACTACTACCAACCCATGCTTAAACCAACACTATATATTGACCATAAAAGGAGTGAACAAGGACAGACATGGAAATTAGAGAAAAAAAAATATAGAACTCGGCATACAAGCCAGCAACCAAGTTACCAAGTGTAGGTTATTGAACATAATCAATGTCAAATTCAGAATAAACAAAGTTGCAAAAGTAACTCAATTTCAGAATATAGGAAATAACACCAATTGCTTAATAAATTTAGAAAAAAGCTTTCATCAAGTTCAGAAAAAAGAAATAAAATATACAAATTGTACTAATACCACTCATCCAGAGTATGATTAGTGAAAAATAGAATCGATATTAAGAAGGTCATTAAACACTGAATAGAGTGATGTCGTTGTCTAGAAAAGGAAAAACCCAAATAAATAATATGATGGCATGTCAAGGTCGGATAAGGCGATTATTACAGTGTTACTATTAACATTAAAATTCATATAATAGAATTCGTCATAGAACACAATCATCCACAGAACATGGCAATAACGATTTCAATTGTATTGCCTAAGTTAAGTCATTAATTTAAATTTCTAACTCTTACAGATTAATTAATTTATATAGTAGACATAAAAACATTAAACAGACAATGGTGGGATTTAAACACGGTTTACTAACCTGATCTCCCTGATAAGCTACTAGACCCCTCTCGACTAGTGGTCACAAACACCGGAGTCGACTAGAAATAAGTAATGATATAAAATCAATTACAAAAATTACAAAAATTAATATATACAGAGTTAGGGTTTTTGGTTGGATCAATATAGGGATATCGAAAAAATCAATTGAGATTAAAAATCACTTCAAATAATTCAATTGAATATAGATTAATAGGCAAAACATAAAAAATGATTAATAATTTTTCACCGTCTTTAAAACCATATCATAAGAGATAGAAGACAATTTTAGTTACCTCAAAAATTGTGTGAATAAACTTGGAAATCGCAACCTCGAAATTTGTATATCCTATTTAGAAACAAAATTAAATGGATTGAATTTTAAAGTAAATCGATTTCTATGAATTTTTTTGTTTTAGATTGAAAGTAATTAAGAGAAAGATGAATTAGGGTGTTTAGAGATTCATAAAATGTGGACACAAAAAATAACATTTCTTATTTACTTAATCAAAATTTTCAAAGACCCAAGATTTCAATTATTTTTCAAAAATACCCCTTTCATGAAAATATCTACATAAAAAATTTATAAATTAATGTTTAAATTTCAAATTCACAACTTCGAATAAAAGTCATTTTATAAATCAAATATCATTCAAAAATCACGGAGATTGATTAATTAAAATTCAGATATCTCTAAATGATTGTTTTACCTTTCAGATTAAAATAAGAAAAATAAGTTAAAAAGAAAAAAAAAATCAAAATAAAAATAGACCTATTTTACATAAGTGTTAGCTCTATCCCACTTAAGATATTTTGTCCTCAAAATTACCTTGATTAATAGATGCGGGTATTGACATCTCATCAATTCTTCTAGTTCTCATGATGCTTCCTCTTTTGCGTGGTTTTCCAAGAGAACATTTACTTGGGGAATGATCTTATTCCTTAAAACCTTCACTCCCATAGCCAAAATATGAAATGATTCTTCTTGAAAACCCAAATTCGGTCGAATCAAATGCTTTCACGAGTAAAAATGTGAGAAGAATCAAACCGATACATTCTTAACATCGACACATGGAAAAATATTATGGATTTTCTACAACTCTGCTGGTAAAGCAAGAAGATAAGCCATAGGACCTATCCTCTCTAAAATCTCATATGGTCTAATGGAAGGAGGTGCTAATTTTCTCTCTAAAACGAAGAACTTTCTGAAATGTATGAAATAGTTTTAGGAGAGTAAAGGAAAAGTTAAGTTCATTCGGTATAAATTTAAGGAAGCTTTCGATCTCCAAATGTCCTATATAGACTTAAAGTAAAAATAAATATCCATTGAAGTGGGTGATAAAGTGTTCCTAAAAGTTTCACCTCGGAAGATAATTCTTTGTTTTGGTTGTAAGCGGAAGTTAATCTATATTTATTAGACTGTATAAGATTCATAAGAAGGTGGTCCAATTTAATATTGATTTATTAGCTTTACCAACAAAGATTCATAACACAATCCACATTTCTAGATAAGGGAAGAGATTAAGTTGAGAGCATGTTGAGATTTTTACTCGAGAAGTTAAGCAATTTATGAACAAATCGACCTTCTTGGTCGGGGTGTGTTGGCAGAACCGTCCAGTAAACGAGGCGTCATCGGAAATCAAATAGTTGATACACAAGCATATTATTTTAATGATTATTTTAAAAGCATATTATGATTTTAATCATTTTCAATTGATGAAAGAATTTTGTACACACTCTTTGAATAAACGTCTGATTGTAATATTTAAGATATCGTCTCCACAAAGGTTGTGTATTTTGGAAGAATGAATGGATTAAGATTCAAGATGAATTGTTGAAAGAATCGTCAAGTTCAAAAAATTTTAACAGATCATAGAAATTCAGATAATTTTGACAATTTAGTAATAGAAAATATGAAAATCAGTACTTAGCAAAGAATTGATTCAATATAAGTTCAAGTTGATCTGTTGATCTTAATTGCCTACCTTCATGTTTATATGTGTAATTCAACTAAAGATTTCAAAATATCATCCTAGATCATCATAATTTATCAATGAAAGATCCGTCGATTCGATTCGATAGATCCTAACTAACAAATTGCATACATCTCTATACTACAAATTTGCTAACTATTGAAAATCGATCCGTAGAAAAATTAATCTAATACTATCTATCTTTAGATCAATAATTCAATCCGATGTTCTTTGATCTGACACCTAAACGCCGTCTCTAGTCCAAAAAAGATGTCAAAACATGATTGCTTGACTATTGTCCTCACAATGCAATAAGCTTAAGAAAAATCAGTGAATTGAATGAATGAACATGAATTGCACATACAAATCAAGCAACGAAAATTGATCTTAATAGATCACCAAGAGTATTTAGCTACTCATTACTAAATCTTATTCAATAGTTAAATTCAAATTCATCATAGTCATGATGTTCAATGAAGAACTTACCAAAGAAAAAGAATGATCTATTCTGTCACAACTTTCTCTTCTAAAACCTCTGCTAAATCTCATAAATCAACCCAAATAGAGTACTCGAATCGAACAGAAATTTTATTGAATTTAAACTGTTGTTGATAGATCTTAGACTCAGAAATTTCAACTCTTAAAAGACTTACTAAATACCCTAATTGCATCAACTAGGCGCCTATTTATAGAGTTTGAACCCAGTGGCAATTTTGTAAATTTAAAAGACAAAAAAACATAAGATAGCGAAACTCAATATATCAGCATCGTCTATCGCCAGCTTCTTCGTCCCATGCATGGCGGTACCATAGTTCCTTTACCTAGTATTTTGCATGCTTGTAGTTAAAAATCAGGCATTGTTTATTTCCTTTGCCTACAGTTATCGCCAGGTGCTTCAGACAAGGCTTCATCCTACCGCCAGGTAGTGTCGCCTGAATGTGCTTATTGAGGCGATAGGTACTGGCACTAATACCTTCCTTTGCCAACTCCATGTTTAGATCTAGGCGATTCTTCTTTTATTGCTTCCTGCTATCACCAGACTTGATCGCTCCTTTGGCAAAGCTTATGGCATTACTTTCTTAACAATTCTCTATCGCCAGATTGCCAAAGTGTGTATATTTCTTCCTGATTCTCTATTTTGTATAATTTTTCTCCTCTGAACTCAATTTTCTTCATTACAGCATCCAAGTTTTGTCTCATTAAATATTCTATAAATACTACAAATTTACTCAATTATATTTCTTTAAAGCTCAATTTCTTTATAATAAGCTTATAAATCATACTAAAATATAGGTAAATTCTAAACTTTTCATCTATTCTCACAAAGCTCCAAATAGGAATAAATATTAGTGGTAATAGATACAATTAGAAGCTTACATTCAAAATAACAGTTTTAAATTTGAAAAATACTATTTTTTTATGTCAAAATTATTTTTTTTAACCAAAATTACAATTTTATCATTTTGAGTGGAAAATTTGAATTTTAAAACAAATAGTGACTTTTGATTAAAAATATGAAAATAAAATTATTTAGTTGAATGGAACTGTTAGGATTAGATTTCAATGGAAAATAAACTCGAAGTTCCATGATTAAGCATGAAATTGACATTATTCCTGCACTATTTTGGTTATTATTTTTAGACTTTATTGAAGATTTGCTATTAAATTGCCTATTTTTGTAATTTTGGACAGATTGGAGACAATGATACAAATATGAAGATTTTTGAGGATCATTGACTACAATTGCCAAATCAGAGTCAAAGTCAGCAAGTTTTTATCTGAATAATTATTTAGAAATAAACTGATAGGATTTTAAGGATTTTTATATTTTGAATTTAGAACTTTTAAATAAGGATTTTGAGGAGATTTTTAATGAGTTTCAGTTTTGTAACAAAGTATATATTTACTCTGAATGATCAGAATTAGGGGTGGGAGTTTTAGTTTTGAATAAAAACACTCTGTTTCTCTTCTTTTGTACGTTCAGTTCAAAATTTAGACGATGATGTTGACAGCATCCATGTGGTGCTAAACTAGTATGCCCAACTAAACGATCAGTTTAATTAATTTGTGTTGTGAGATCTTTGTTTCGTTGCTTTATCTTTTAATATTTGTATAGTCTATGTGCCCATAGTTAAGGTCACTCTGTGCCCATAGCTAATGTAATGTTAGTTTTATTTGATTAATTGATTAAGCGCGCGATTGGTTAATTAAGTAGGCTAATACACTACATGTTAGATAATTCGTAATTAATCTGACCTAGGTAGTGTTGAGGTTCACAATCATAGTTCAAGAACTGTCATACTGATTCATTGGCTATGATCGCAGGTCTTTTCTAGTTTATAATGCAATCTACGTTTTAGATTAGTGATTGATTCGAAGGGTCGTACCCGGTCAGTCTAATAACTAAGGAAAAGATTGGTTGTTAGGCACGTTGTCTATAACTATAACTGTGGTTATTAAAATCGATAGAGATATCTTTTGAATCAATGATCAACACATTAATTAAATGATCGGTTAGCTGGGTTTTTTAATATCTGTGATTGTTAATATTTTTCGTTTTTAGCATTTAGTCCAAATCCACTTTTCAAACCCCATTTATATTACTTGGTCAGTATACAATACACAATTGATAATCGTTCTCTGTGGATTCGACATTGTTTACTACGATCAATTTGTTGTTTACAGGATATTTAAATTACTGACGGACTCGGCACCCATCAAATTTTGGCGCCGTTGCCGGGGAACGATATTTATCAATTTTGTTTCTGTTAATGACCAATTTTTTTCTTTATTTTTTTCAGTCGTGTCTTACTTGTGCCCATAGCGTGAGATCAAAATACGTATCCTGAAGATGTTTGATGAATGGCACTCAGAACCAGACCTAACAACAAATGAGGTAAGTGAACTTTCTTATCAAATTCAAGAGTTAAATACTGCCTTACATCGCTTGGTTGCAGTTAAAGCTCAACAGCCGTGCCCACAATCAAGGCCATGTGGAATTTGTGCAGCACCTGGACACTCTACTGAAGCATGTCCAACATGGCAATATGATACAGCGGAGCATTTTAATGTAGCAGAGTTTTACGAAGAGCAAGAAATATATGATTTCTACTACAACACATGTTATGACGGATGGACAAATTACCCTAATCAAGGATATGGGTCAATGAACTATCAATTGAATGAACCAGTTCCCCAATATCAAAATGACCAATATTCTGGTAACTCTTTAGCTGATATTATTGAGCAATTGGAAACTAACACGCTCTTATTTCAACAGGAGACTCGGCAATTTCAACAAGAAACAAGAGCTACCATTCAAAACTTGGAAAAGCAAATGAGCCAACTTGCGACTCATGTGGAAAAGCTAGAGACACAGGCAGAACCTCCATTGCAGATTGAGATCAATTCAGAGAACATCAGTTCGGTTACCTTACGAAGTGGAAAAGAATTGACAGATGATTGTTGCGCCCACGGTAAGGAAACCCTAACTTATCGCTGTGCCCATAACGAAGGGCTAAAAAAGACATTAACATGGAAACCCTAGCTCAGGGGAAGAACTATGACCACAGCGAAGGGGGTAAGTTGGAAAAGGAGATCGATGACAAAACTGATGATCGTGTTGTACTGGAAAAGCCAAAATTCCTATAAATTAAACTTCAATTTCTAGGGATACTTGAAGAGACGAAGAGGGGCATTGAAGAAAAAGATAGTTTTGAAACTTTCAACAAGGCTGAGGATGGAGATACGTATGAACAGGACACGTTGAAACATCCGGTAAGTACCAGTCCAATTTTATCTATGCCCGTAACTAAGTCACGACTACCCTTTGTTGTGCAGGTGCCGAATTTGAAGTTATATTACAAAGGGTTTCGGGTTGGAATATCATATTAGCTTCAGTATATTACTGCAATGGCTATCGGATGAAATTCGAAGTTGTGTTTGCTAGCCAGTGCCCACAGCTCCTACCTCCACAGTATTTAGGGAAGTATCTGTCTACCTTTTTTTTGGTTTTACTGAAATGACTTATACATTGGGACAATGTAATTGCTAAGTGTGGGGGAGGATATTATTTGCTTCTTTGTTTTAGTTTTCTTTTTAGGTTGTTTAGATTTTTTTCTCTTTTAGGATTTTTAGGTTATTTCTTTTAAGATTTTAATTTTTTCTTTTTGGTGTTGTTTTCCAAGTCTTTTGTTCTTCTTTACTGCTGTCGTTAGGATGAATTATTTTTGTGACTTTTTGTTGATTCACTCTTAATAATGAATTTTTAGACTGATTTAGGAGCTGTGTAATATATGAGACTTAATTTTTGTGTGTGCATAAGATATTAGCAGATGCTTTTAGAGCTTATGATAATTTAATTTAGAATTCACCAATGCTAGGATACTTGTGAAAAGAGAAGGCAGTTAGTTAGTACGCAGTATAGTTGAAAAAATAAGAAAAAAAAGAAGAAAAAAAGAAGAAAAAAAAAGAGAAAACAAAAAAAAAGAGGAAAAATAAAATTAGACATTGATCATATGACTCAATATCGTCAGTTGGGATTAGTGGATCGGCATTAATTCCCCTTAAGTTTTTGTGTGTATGGAACCACTGATGATAGGAGGGTTGTCCCCTTAATGGGCCGAATTCAGTCCGACCAAAGTCACGCATTTTTAGTTTTTCTATTCTCCTTTGCTAGCCGGAATAGGTGACACGGCGCTTATTCTCCTTAAGTGGCTTATGTATGGAGAAGCTAGTGATTGGAGAGGGTTGATTACCTTTTTGGGGCCGTTTAAACCTAGAAATAACTGGAAGTGTTGATTTGAAATGTCTCGCTGGTTGTTTAGGGTCAAATAAATAAAATAAAATAAGTAAATAAAAGAGAGACCCGACCAGTGGCTATTAGAATAGGTTTTGTATTGTTATTTGCTGCCTAAACTGTGAAGAAAGCTGATTGTTTTTCTTATTTGCTTGTGGCACTGGTGTAGTGAATTCTTTTGCGAATTATCGTTTGTTCTCCTTGCATCTGCTTTAATTTAAAGACGAAATTTAAATATGTGTGTTTAATATGATGACAGCTCTCTTTTCTTTTAATTTTTCATTATTTAGAGTGATGTAAACTTTCACTGTGGGCACGGTTGAACATGGTTAATTCCTTTTTGGCAGCAGTTTTGTGAGACAGATTGAGTCTTCTTTTAAACATTTGTCATGCGCATACTTGAGGACATGTATAAGATAGTGTGGGGGAATTTGATTAAGTATGAAATTGACATTATTCCTACACTATTTAGGTTATTATTTTTAGACTTTATTGAAGATTTGCTATTAATTTGCCTATTTTTGTAATTTCGGACAGATTTGAGACAATTATACAAATATGAAGATTTTTTAGGATCATTGACAACAATTGCCAAAGCAGAGTCAAAGTCAACAAGTTTTCATCTGAATAATTATTTAGAAATAAACTGATAGGATTTTAAGGATTTTTATATTTTGAATTTAGAACTTTTAAATAAGGATTCAGAGGATATTTTTAATGAGTTTAAGTTTTGTAACAGAGTATATATTTACTCTGAATTATCAGAATTAGGGGTGGGAGTTTTAGTTTTAAATAAAAACACTCTGTTTCTCTTCTTTTGTACGTTCAGTTCAAAATTTAGACGATGATGTTGACAGCATCCATGTGGTGCTAAACTAGTATGCCCAACTAAACGATCAGTTTAATTAATTTGTGTTGTGAGATCTTTGCTTCGTTGCTTTATCTTTTAATATTTGTGTAGTCTATGTGCCCATAGTTAAGGTCACTCTGTGCCCATAGCTAAGGTCATGTTAGTTTTATTTGATTAATTGATTAAGCGCGCGATTGATTAATTGAGTAGGCTAATACACTACATGTTAGATAATTCGTAATTAATCTGACCTATGTAGTGTTGAGGTTCACAATCATAGTTCAAGAACTGTCGTACTGATTCATTGGCTATGATCGCAGGTCTTTTCTAGTTTATAATGCAATCTACGTGTTAGATTAGTGATTGATTCGAATGGTCGTACCCGGTCAGTCTAATAACTAAGGAAAAGATTGGTTGTTAGGCACGTTGTCAATAACTATAACTGTGGTTATTAAAATCGATAGAGATATCTTTTGAATCAATGATCAACACATTAATTAAATGATCGGTTAGCTGGGTCTTTTAATATCTGTGATTGTTAATATTTTGCGTTTTTAGCATTCAGTCCAAATCCACTTTTCAAACCCCAATTTACATTACTTGGTCAGTATACAATACACAATTGATAATTATTCTCTGTGGATTCGACCTTGTTAACTACAATCAATTTGTTGTTTACAGGATATTTAAATTATTGACGGACTCGGCACCCGTCATTCCAATCCCTACATTTTTTTCAAATAACCTTACTCACATTTTTAATGATAATATTCATCATCTTCTTCCTTTATCTTTTTTCTCTTTGTGTCACATGTTTATATAAAAAAATAATAAAAAATAAAAAAATAAAAAACTACAGCCAACCAACACCATGTCTCACTTTCCAACCATCCAAAATTCTCAATTTGTTTCTCGTACACCACCTAAGAAACATGTTTAACACACCTACGGAATTCTTCAAAGTGCTCTTCAAACTCTACTTAATAAGGTAAAAATCCCTATTTTTCTCCCTAATGCTTTAATCCTAAAATGGATATTTGGATTTAATTCTAGATGATTTTAAGCTTGATTTGGGTTGATTTCTAAAGTACATATAGTGCTCATAGCTTCTAAATATGTCTAGGATGAATTTTACATTAATGTCTCTATAGTAGTAATTGCCCTATATATTTGCGAATGATGATTTGTTGATTTAAATTAATTGTGTAATTGATTTTGGTACTTACAATTAGTTCCTTATGGGAAATGGAGAAACATTAAAGAGGTGGAGACCTATCTTATTGATTTTGGTACTTACAATTAGTTCATTATTATTTTATGCCCTTTATTTGATAATTGTGTGGTTATAATATGTTGTAGAATATAGTTATTGCATTAGAATTGACTTCAGGATTCCATGTTTGCCTTATAAGATTAATTGATGACTATTGGTTAAAATGGAGTTAATGTGTTATGTACGATGCAATCCTGGTTATTGGATTGATATTCCTACTTGTTCATAGAAATGGTATAACTTGGCATGATTAGACGAAGATAATGAGTAAGGATGGTATAATGTGATATATGTGTTGGCAATTTGACTATTGGGATGAAATTATTGATGTTAGTGAAATTTATATAGTTTGGTGCTTTAGACAAATATTATTGATTATATGATGTTATAGATAGAAAATATTGAATCTATTGGGAAATTGATATATTGACTTAATAATACATGGTAGTGAAGCAAATGCCCTTAAGCTAACTATAGAATATAAGAGATAAGGCATGAATAGGGATTTGAAGTGCTTTGGCACAAATAAATCGTGTTTTAACTTAATAAGAGCTATAAGAGTAATTTTTAAATAAGTTACTGAGTTAGAACTTGACAAGTAACTTATCGGAAAACCCCCTACCCTGGTGCAAAAAGGATGGAAGGCTTGACACCACAACGCAAAGTATACATGTATAATAACTACTCATTTTCCAATAACAGAAAAGGGTACCGAATATAATCTCATTATTCTAAATTCCAATAGCAGCAATAATTTCATTGACTAAAAAATATCCAAAAATCCAAATAAAATGTTTATATTTCTAAAATCCATCAACTAACAAGTACCCAAAATTAATACTAAAAATACAAATTGATTGGATATTTAAAATAAAGTGAAATAATATTAAAACATGGCGTGCAGATGTCAAATGCATGCTCATGCTCTAATTGTGATAGCAATCTCCTAAACGATCGTAGTACCTGTACCCATTAAGGGATTTCTATATAACTAAAGGAACAAAAATAAAAAGAAAGTACAAGGTTAGGATACAAAGTCTAGTAAGCAACTCAAGTTCCAAACAGTCACAAACAATGCTTCTAAACTCGGTTATAGTGTATGAGAGCACACAATGCAAGGCTCTACGAGTTCTCTAAAACTCCCTAAAACAGATATCACATTAAACAAGCTACAATCAGCAGTTTATCAATTTATCTGATTTAGCCAGCTGATGGTGGAAATTGTTGACTGAAGAAATTTTTGTTGTGCCGAGTATATGGAAACTCAGCTGATATTTAGAATTCACATTAATCAATCGAAATTACTATCTGTCAATGTCTAATGTAGTATTTTAGATATCGTCTCCACTGGGGTTGTAAGCTAAGAAGCATGATTGAGACTAAGATTTATACTGAATTGCTAAAAGAATCTTTATACACAATGAATCATAAGAATCATAGAATTAATGTGAAGTAAAAGTTACTAATGACATTCATTCAATGTAAACTCAAGTCAGCACTCTATTCTGCAATTGATCTTAACAATGAATAAACTGATTTGCTAAATCTGTTATCAATTAACTTCTCATGCAAATTTCATCTTAATTCACAGATTTACCTTCTAGATCATCATCAGTGAACTGTTAAAAGATCTCTCAATTCAATTTAACAGCTCTCAATTATATAGTTGCATATATCTCTATACTACAACCTATACAATTGATAAGCACAATCTGTAGAAAAATAGATCTGTAGTCAATCTCTAGCACTACGATCCTCTATTATCAAATTTGAAACCTAATTGCCATCTCAAGTCTAAATAAAATCTCAGATTAACAATATTTCGTAACTCTCGTTCTTGTAATTTAATAAGCTCATGAAATCAAGTAGATCTGGCCATGATTGAGCAAGAAACATTGCAATTGAAATGATAATCAACATCAAGATTCAACAAATCAAAAGAGCTTTTAGCTAGCACATCTACTTCAGCATATTCAATCAAGTACAAAAATCATCATCGACATGCTGAAGATCTATATCTTACCAAGGAAGATTGAAGCTAGACTCTGTCACAAGTGTTGCTTCACAATCTTCAAGCTAAATCTCAATGATCAACAGAAACACAGTACAAAACTTCTTCAAGAAACTTCTCTAAAGATGTTGAATAAAGCATATAGAAGAATCTAGAATTTCTCTTAAAGTATAACAGAATATTAAGAGTGAAAATCAATCGTCTAAACTTTTTTTTCTATAAAAAACTTCACACCAATTACTCCGTCTGAGCTCCTATTTATAAAGTTTGGCTCATTGGCAATTTTGAAATAAAATCTACAAAGAAACACAAATTGGCGAAGTAACATTTTTCTCCATTTATGTCGTCTGTTACTTCGCCTGAATCAAACGACTTCTTCGAATTTCGCTTGTCCTGATCGCCAAGCTATTAATCTTTCTAGGCGAAATATTCTCAATGTTGCCACAGTACATCGCCTGATATTCAGGCGAGTTGATAATCTTCGCCAAAACACTCTTCCAGTCGAGATCTTCTTAGGCGATGTCTCATCAAATGTCGCCTGTTGTTATCCTTTGTCTTGGCGACATTTCTCTTTCATCGCCTCAACTATCACCTCAATGTAGGCGAAGTTCAATCTTTATCGCCTGAATTTCTGCCAGGATGGCAATATACGAAGGCGAGGAACTTCTGATTCGCCTTCCATGTTTTACTCTTCGAGGTGAAATCTTCTTTATATCGCCTGCTGCATCGCCCTTTACTCCAAATCATGGCGACGTCTTTAGGCGAATTCTTTTCTTGGCAAAATCATTTCGCCAGTTTGCTGCCTTTGGATGAAATTCTGATTTGGTCCTTCTTTCTTCTGAATTTACATGTTTTAGCTTATTTTCCACAACTTTTCATCCAAGTCCCTGTCTCAACAATAATAACCTAGAATTAGTAGAAATGTATTCAATATCTCATCATTTAAACTCAATTTCATCATATTCAAGCTCATAAAGTATGCTAAAACATAGGTAAATTCTAGACTTATCAATTACCCCCAACTTAGCCTTTTCCTTGTCCTTTAGCAAACAGACTAAAAATCTATTGAGACAGCAATCAGTGCAAACTTATATCATAATTCAAAGCAATCCATCTAATATGTTTTGAAAAATCTCCAAACAGTGACCAGCTCTTCTTTCAAAATTTCCAATCAACTAATTCAAAACTAATCATTTTCTTCATGTGGCAAAGTATCTGAGAAGATCCAAGTATTTGAGTTTTGGAACTACTGCCTCACTGTAGTCTCTCATAAGTGTTGATCTCTCAGAATCCTAGAGGTTACTCACACAATACACTAGACACTTTAAGAATCAGAGTTACATACCAAGGCAAATGTGATTCTAGTGTTTCACCAGCATGTATGAAGAAAATTTTAAGAACCTCACGAACATTGAACTTCACTCATACACCGTACAGCACTTAGAGGTTCCTAAGTTCAGTACTGCCTCTTCGTCTGCCTTAGAATCTCTATTTGTATATATAGGGAAAATGGGGTCAAGTAAGCTTATGAAAGAAAGGAATCTCTTCAAGGAATCAAAATTTGGATATACCACTAAATTCCTCTCAATCCCTCAATTCTTCACTCTTTAGTGTTTCCCCACTCAATGATGTTTTATTCACTTACTACTTATTTGTGAACACTGTTCATTTTCACTTGATTTTGTCTGTTCTTCTCTTTTCATTCATTCATTTTTTCTTCTCTTTTTTTTTAAACGTATATTCTGTGTTTAGCAGCTTCAGAAACACTTTTTTTTTTCTTTTAAGATAATCCTCACTTCCCATCTTTGCAATCCCAAAATTAATGGTAAGTCCACAGGGTAGGATTGAGATTATTTCTCTATCTTTATGGCTTAGACTGGATTAAGGACCAAAGAGAAGGTTTTAATCAGAATGGAAACAAAATGGTTTACCTAACAAGATATCAAGGTCTGGTTTTATCAAGTAGGCAAAGGCTATTTAGTAGTTTCACTCACTCTCTCAAATGAGATCATTTTCCTTGGCAGATTAAAGACAGACTTTACCCGACCAATGCCCTATACACTTGAGGAATGTATGAGAAATTCAAAGCAAACTTATGAAGGTTCTGATTTCTATAGAAGAAAAATTGTTAGATGAATGTGTTTAATAAGGAAGAGAATAAAAATAACCCCTCTCATGAAGAAAAATGCACAAAATTAAGCTTAAAACCTCACATTTCACCCAATGTTTTCTCCACTCTTTCCTTATCAAAACTCATCAACTTATTCACAATTCAAAACTAACCAGAATCTTCATCAGTGTTTAAAGAAATTTGTCAAAAATTGCTCATCAAAACTGCTTGTTTTGAACACTTGTTTTACTGTTTTAAAACTCATTTTATGAAAAACTAAATCAATTTGAACTATGAGCAATGTAAGCTCAATCATGCACTCAGACCTTATTTCCTAAGAAAATACTAAAACAAAATCTACAAATAAAATCAAACTATAAAACTAAACACGAAGAATAACAGCAACGTGATTGCTACCCCACCTCCTACTTAAAAGAAAGCAGTGTACTCAATACTTAGGAGAACAGAAATGAATAGAAGGAGAAAAGGGAATGTATAAAACAATGAACCAGAGAGTTAGGCAAGATACCTGAATGTCGCCATTATCAGAGGATAAGTCGCCCCAATAAAAGTCAAGAATAAAATTGGTTAGGCGAAATAAGAATAGGCGAGAAAGAAAATGATCGCTAACCTTAGGCGAAATACCCAGGCGAAATATAAAGTCGCCAATTTAGAGTGATGCAGAGAAGTAATGCCATGGCGAAATACAGATCCTGTACCATATGAAAGAACTTACCAACCAGGCGAGAAATAGAAATCTCGCCTTAGTCAAGGTGAACATGCTGGTGATTTGAGTTCTACCTCGCCTCAACACACTGTTTCATTAAAATCCTTGCAGAGTGATCTGTAAACTTCAAAAGTCAAAGTGAGAATTGATTACACAATCAATGTTTCCTCCTGTAGACACAGCTCACTTTGCTTAGGGGAAAAGAACCCCCAACCTAAAATCTGAAAACTCTCTGTAACAGTTAAAACCAACAATCACATTACTCTTTTCAACTAAAAAAATAGAGATACAAAAGTCATTCACATTACTCTTTACTGAATTAAAAAGATAAAGACAATGGAATTCACATTACTCTTTTCTAACAACGACATACAAAACTGAAATAAGGTTCGAATATAACAAAATAATAAAAACTTAATAACTAAAAATCATCTAGAGAAGGATCTTGAGAGTTCTTTTTCTTTGGAGATTTAGAGTTCAATCTCCTTCTCTTTGGCTTGTCTTCCTTCTTCTTCTTCTGGGCTCCTACCTTGCTATGCTTCCTTTTCTTCTCATCAGCCTTTACTCCTTCAGCCTCATCTTCACAGAGAGGATGAATCTTGAAAAGCTATGTTCGGTGGATAACGCGTTGGGTTAGCCAATTGCCTCAAGAAATTGCTATACCATCGGACTTGTCTGAATATGATAGAGTAATATCCATCAGGAACAGACAGAGCAGAGGTTGGCTCCCAAAAACAAAGAGTCTTGTAATGATCCAAAATAAGCATCTGGTCCAAATCTGCAGAAGTCAATGCAGGATCAATAAATACTTCCTTGCTTACTTTGGATTGTGCACCCTTCTGACTAGTCTTCTCTTCATTGAAATAATCCATTTCAGCATTAGAAGAGCTAGTAGATGAGAACTCCATCCCTTCAAAAAATTCATAGTAAGGCATCCTATTGTAAGTTTGGAAAAAATGCCCTAGCATAGCAGCCACTTCTTCCTCATTAAAACCCCTAACTTCTTCTTCAACCAAAGGCATTTGGCTAATAAGCTCAGGTTGAAGAATATGTACTATTGCCAGATTTGGAGAAGAGCTATCTCTGTCTATAGGACTAGCATCCTCTGTTGAAAATGATCCCATTCTTGCTTGATTTATCAGTTCTTGAATGGCTGGATAGATGATATGGAGCCTGGGAATAGAAATGTCTGTGGTAGAGAGCTCAGTCAGAGTAGAGCACTTGACAGGTCCAAAATGAGGAGGAACCTGACAAGTATAAATGTAGGTCTCTTGGACAATTAGCTTTGTAGACTGCCTGTCACTTTCCTCAGGTTGAGCTGAACCTGACCCTTCACCTCTTTCTTGAACAGATGATGGTTTACCTGAAGCTTCAGCATAAAAAGCCAGCAATTTACTTTGCTCTTCAATCATTGCAGTGTCAATCTCTTCACAGTCCGAGGAATTTGCATCATCAGTTTCAACATGTGTAGCTTCTAACACCACTGCTTTTCCCTTCACATTTAATCTCTCATCTGTATCCATGATTTGACTTGCAGCTTTTTCAGTGGCCAAATCAAATTGATCACCTAAATTACTCTATAGGTGATCCTCTTGTAAAATTTGAGCTTCTGGTTGATCATTGAACTCAGGTTGGCTATCCATAAACTCTTCTTGTTCAAATCGAGGAGGCTGGTGATCATCTTCTTCTCTTTCTTGCTCAATAGGTTCCCTGATGGTTATCCCTGTGGCAAACTTTACAAATCCCACTGGAGGTGTACTTTGCTCGTCCCTTTTTAATTCCCATAACTTCAAGAATTCTTGAGGATCAGAGATGTTATTGAAGAATGCGACTATTCTTTCTTCAACCTTTTTATCCATAATTTTACTAACCAAATCCTCTAATTTCTTCTTTGTTAGCTAAGCCATCATTTCATTATCCTTGGTACAAGCTGAAGTCATCTCTGGAGCTGGTTTTATGACTGGAGAAGGTGAAGAAAACTTGTTCTTCTTAGCACCTGATTTCTTGGCCTCTCTCAAGGCCTTCAATTCTATCACTTTCTCCACTGCTTCAGTGCAAGTGGTGTCCTTACCACCCCTACTTTCCAAGAGTCTCAATTCTAATCCACCAGTGTGGGGCTTAGAATCAGCCATCCACACATCCTTCTTCTTGCTTTGGACTCCATATTTCTCTAGTAGACCTGTGATGAGAGATGGGAAATACAGAGTCCTCTGCCTAGACTTCTCTTTCCTCAAACTACAAACTCTCCTTTGCAGCTTTGAGAAAATCAGCTGACTAAGATGAATGAACTTACGTTAATTAAAATCCCTGAGGAACTTCTTCTCATCAGTAGTAAACCAGCTTCCCTTGTTCGTGGGCATGATGTTGTCCCTCAACCAAGTCAAACATATGGCCGTGTGAATGTCCAATTCACTAGCCAGGACATCTTTTTCAGATCCTTGAGTTGGATGCTGAAATCTCCTTAAACTTCTTAAGTCATCCTCAGTCAGCTCTGAGGCTTCCATTCCTCTATCACCTTGATGGTTGGCCTCCATCAGTTCATAATAGCTGTAGATAGTCTCAGCTGAAATATCCACTTGTTGGCCTCTGATTTTAAAAAGAGTGTCCAACTCCTCAGGAGCTTTATCATAGAACTGCTCCACAAGTGTGGCATTCACCTTCTTGAGTTGTGCCACCAGCTTCCTCATGACGCAACTCCAAAGATAATTTCCAAATCTTTTATCTTCAAGTTCTTCTAATAAAATTCCCTTATCTTGCCAAAACTGCAAGTTGTCCTTTTGAGAAGGGCTCTTGATTTTGGATTTATCTTTGGAAACCTTAGGTGAACTAGATGTCACCTTTTCCCCTTGTTTGCTGGCTCCATAGATAATTACTGCTTGCTTTTTAGCCAGAACCAATTTATCAACTGAACCACTCCCCTTAACAGCAATTGAAGTAGAAGGGGTCTTGGGAGTAGTTTCAACACTCTTCTTTTTATTTGAACCAATCTGTACTCCTTTTTTCTTGTGAGATTTAGGTGAAGATGGAAGAATCACTCTGACTTGATAGTTGTTCTCATCATAGATTTTCGGCTTGGCCGAAGTCTTTGCTTTCTTGCCCTTCTTAGATGGGCTAGGAGTACTGTCACTTTTTCTTTTGGCCATTATCTGCAATTTGTAACCATATGTCAAACAAATATGACCAACTTTCAAACTGACAAAACATAAACTCAGTAAAACAACAGCGTTAACAATATTGAAAGTCTGACAGTATGTCGAAACATGGGTTCTGCATTTACAAAGCACATTGAATAATCAAAGCTTTAACCATGTTTTACAGCTTAAAAACTAACAACTACTGTCAACAATGCAATCAATTATATTCACAGAAATGAAGCACCCAACTAAAATCGTTCATGTTCATTGTAAAACCCACAGAGTTTCGACCTTATTACCGTTTAACAATTGCTCTATTAATACCCTAACAATCTCGACTAACATATCAACACAGATAAACCGAAGACAGCTAACAACTTGCAACAAACTGAGAGAGAACAAAAGGAACATACCTTGTTTGTTTACTATGATGAAATTCGATCGAAATGCCGAAACGAACTCAGAAATTCGCGATTTAGGGTTTTCAAAAAAATTGAAAACTCAGAGAGCAAAGTAGTAGTAACGGTAAAATCGAATTGGGTTTATAAAAGATATCAGAAAGTAGGTGCAATGATTAAAGAACTAGGCAGAAGGCGTAAAGTTCCTGCCTCGCCCCGTGTCATACAACGGTAATAATTGCGTGCACCTATGTAAGTGGCGAAATGTTTTATGTCACCTATAGTGTAGGTGTGATAAAATTCAGAACTTGGCGCGAAAAAATAAACTCGCCTTAAGTGACCTCACTGGCGATATAAAATTGCGACATATTTATTACTTCGCCTTCAAAAAAAAATTCAGGCGAAAAGAGGCTACCTTGCCAAAAATATATTTTCAAAATAGGCGATTTTCCAAGCGAATACATTACACTTCACCAAAGCTAACTTGTTTCCAGGAGAAGAATTTCGGCACAATTAAAATTTAGCGCTAGAAAACATACCTGTTTGGCGAGATAAAATGACAATGTGTTGAATTCTCACCTCACTCTTCTTGTCACTAGGCAATATAACAAGACGAGACTTGTCCTTCCTCGCCTTTGCCGAAGTAAGATAGGCAAAGCTTTAGGCATGACTCTTCTTTCTTGTCTTCACCCTGGCGACCATACAGGGCGACATCTTATGTTTCGCCATCTTCAAAATATCAATTCAAGCGAAATGAAGTTACTCCTCGCCAGCTTTGGCGAGTATTTTGGCAATAAGAATGACATATCGCCTTCTTCTTTAAACTTCAAGTTCATCTGAAAACAATAATTCTTCAGCAAAACATGAACTTGGTTAGTTAAAAACATACACAATTAATTAATCATAGCATAATTCTCAAAAAGAATAATTGTGTAAGGAGCATGCTTTGTTTAAGGTCGTTAGCATCGACCAAGGCAAGTTTGTTATTGATTTTGCATTATATCTACAGGATCAGAGATGTAAAGGATATCTCTTGTCCTGTAGATGTCTCCCCCCAATTAATGCTTGAGTCTCTGTCCATTCACAACAAAAGAGTCAGTAGGCTTGTTATCAAACAATTCAATAGCTCCATATGGGGAAACACTCTTTATTCTAAATGGTCCAGACCATCTAGACTTTAGTTTTCCTGGAAATAAGCTAAGTTTGGTATTGTAGAGCAATACATATTGTCCAGGTTTGAACTCTCGCTTGACAATCTTCTTATCATGGTAATTTTTCACCTTCTGCTTGTACATCTCATGATTTTCATAAGCTTGGAGGCGTTATTCATTCATCTCGTCTAGTTGTAGAAGCCTCTGCTTTCCTGCTTTTTCATAGTCCATATTCAAAAGTTTTACAGCCCAATACGACCTATGTTCCAACTCCACTAGCAAATGACATGACTTGCCATACACCATTCTAAATGGTGACATTCCAATAGGAGTTTTAAAAGCTGTTCTATAAGCCCACAGAGCATCGTCTAACTTGAAGCTCCAGTCTTTTCTGGACTCATTCACAGTCTTTTGCAAGATTCTCTTTAACTCTCTGTTTGAAACTTCCACTTGACCATTTACTTGTGGATGATAAGCTGTGGTAACTTTATGGATTACTCCATACTTTTTAAGAACCTTCTCCAACAGCTTATTGCAGAAGTGAGATCCTCCATCACTAATTAGTACCCTGGGTATGCCAAATCTAGTGAAGATATTCTTCTGAAGAAATTTCTCCACTACCTTTCCATCATTTGTAACACAAGCCACAACCTCTACCAACTTGGATACATAATCAATTGCTACAAATATATACTTATACTTGTTTGATGGAGGAAATGGTCCCATGAAATCAATACCCCAGACATCAAATAGCTCCACCTCCAGGATATAATTTTTGGCCATTTCTTGCCTCTTGGAAATATTACCCATTCTCTAGCATCTATCAATGCTGGCCACATAAGCATGTGCATCTTTGAATATTGATGGCCAATAGAAACCACATTCCATAATTATGGCTGCTGTTCTTATTCCAGCAAAATGACAAGCATATTCTGACGAATGACAGTGCTTGATGATGTTCAATGTTTCTTCATATGGGATGCAACGTCTTAACACTTGATCAGCATATTTCCTAAACAGGTAGGTTCATCCCATATGTACCTCTTGACCTCATGAAGGAACTTTTTCTTATGATGACTGTTTAAATCTTCGGGTAACACTTTACATGACAAATAGGTTGCATAGTCAGCATACCAGGGATAAAATGTTACCTCACAAAGGAAAAGTTGCTCATCTGGAAATTGTTCATTGATGTCAACTTGAGCCTCCATATCCTTAATGTGCAGTCTTGAGAGGTGATCGGCTACTACATTCTCAGTGCCCTTTTTTTTCTTTGATTTCTATGTCAAACTCCTGCAGCAAGAGCACCCATCTTATCAACCTAGGCTTAGACTCTTTCTTAGCAAATAAGTATCTTAATGCTGCATAATCAGTATGGATGATAATTTTAGACCCTAATATATATGATCTAAATTTATCCAATGCAAAGACTATTGCTAGTAATTCTTTCTTAGTGGTGGTGTAATTTCTCTGAGCCTCCACCAATGTTTTACTAGCATAGTAAATGACCCTGAATAGCCTCTCCTTTCTCTGTCCTAGTACTGCACCTACAGCAAAGTCAGATGCATCACACATGATTTCAAATTCAGAATTCCAATCTGGTGGAATTATGACTGGTGCTGAGACAAGCTTTTCTTTAAGCTGCACAAAAGCTTTCAAACATTCATCAGTAAAATCAAACTTCTTTTCTTTTTCTAGCAAAACACACAAAGGTCTAGCTATCTTTAAAAAATCCTTAATAAAACGCCTGTAGAACTCAGCATGTCCTAAGAAACTTCTAATGCCTTTTACATTGGCAGGAGGAGGTAAATTGCTTATCACATCAATTTTCACTCAGTCCACTTCTAATCCCTTAGCTGACACCTTATGGCCTAAAACAATACCCTCTCTCACCATAAAATGGCATTTTTCCCAATTGAGGACTAAGTTAGTCTCCTCAAATATTCTAAGCACTTTCTCTAGATTATTCAAGCAATCGTTAAAACTGTCTCCTATAATGGAAAAATCATCCATGAAGACCTCTAGAAACTTACCTATGAAATCAGTAAAGATAGCTAGAATACACCTTTGAAAGGTTCCTGGTGCATTACATTGTCCAAATGGCATCTTATTATAAGCAAAGGTTCCAAAAGGACAAGTAAAAGTTGTTTTATGCTGATTACCAAGAGCAATGGGAATTTGGTTATATCTAGAATAACCATCCAGAAAGCAAAAATAGGGGTGTCCTACCTGCCTATCTAACATCTCATCTATGACGGGAAGGGGGAAATGATCCTTTCTAGTTGCATCATTTAAAACTCTATAATCTATACACATACGCCAGCCTATAACAGTTCTAGTAGGGATCAACTCATTCTTTTCATTCTTAATCACAGTAATACCTCCCTTCTTTGGCACACACTGCACTATACTAACCCATTCACTATCTGAAATTGCAAAAATAATACCTGCATCAAGGAGTTTATGTACTTCCTTCTTCACAACCTCATTCATAGTTGGATTCAATCTTCTCTGAGGTTGGATCTTGGGTGTTTGTTTGTTCTCCAATATGATCTTGTGTGTACAGAAAGTGGGGTTGATTCCTTTAATATCTGCTATCGTCTATGCAATGGCTTTCTTGTGTTTCCTCACCACTTGGAGGAGGCTTTCCTCTTATTCATCTGTTAAGTCATTGGAAACCACAATAGGTAAGCTAGAATCCTTAGAGTTAAGGAATGCATACCTGAGATGACTTGGAAGTGCCTTCAGTTGAGGGAAGCATTGGCTCGGCAGATAGTTGTATATCACTAATGTTGAGGACAAAATGAGAAGTCATGCATTCCAGCTCACCACTGTAAGCACTCTCTTCTGGAATGTCCATATCCACATCATTAATCAATACATTGTTCAGTGGATCTGAACTCCGCAATGCGAGAATCTTATCCATCAACTCTGTATCGGCTGCCAATTGTATACTTGATGGGACGAAACTCGACTGATATTTATATTCACAATACTCAATCAAAATTCCTATCAACCTCTAATGTAGTATTTTAGATATCGTCTCCACAGGGATTGTAAGCTAAGAAGCATCATTGAGACTAAGATTTAATCTGAATTGCTGAAAGAATTTATATACAGAATGAATCATAGAATCATAGAATTGATAGAGTTGATGTGAAGTAAAAATACCTCATGGCATTCATTCAATGAAAACACAAGTCAGCACTCTATTCTGCAATTGATCTAAATAATGAATAAACTGATCTGCTAGATCTGATTTAAACTAACTTCTCATGCATGTTTCATCTTAAATCACAGATTTACCTTCTAGATCATCATCAGTGATCCGTTTAAAGATCTCTCGATTCAATTTAACAGATCTCAATTATATAGTTCCATATATCTCTGTACTACAACGTATACAACTGATAAGCACAATCTGTAGAAAAATAGATCTGTAGTCTATCTCTAGTACTACGATCCTCTATTCTCAGATCTGAAACCTAATCGCCATCTCTAGTCTAAATCAAATCTCCGATTAACAATATTACGTGATTCTCGTCCTTGTAATTCAATTAGCTCATGAAATCTACTAGATCTGGCTATAATTGAACAAGAAACTTTGCAATCGAAATGATAATCAACATCAAGATTCAACAGATCAACGGAGCTTTTAGCTAACACATCTACTTCAGCATATTCTATCAAGTACAGGAAATCATCATCGACATGCTCAAGATCTAAATCTTATCGAGAAAGATTGAAGCAAGATTCTGTCACAGTTGTTGCTTCACAATCTTTAAGCTAAATCTCAATGATCAAGAAAAATAGAGCACAAATCTTCTTCAAGAAACTTCTCTGAAAATGTAGAATAAAAGCGTATGGAAGAATCTAGAATTTCTTTTAAAGTATAACAGAATGTCAAGAGTGAAAATCAAACGTCTAAAACTGATTTTTTTCTCTAAAAAACTTCACACCCATTGCTTCATCTGAGCTCCTATTTATAGAGTTTGGTTCAGTGGCAATTTCGAAATAAAATCAACAAAGAAACACAAATTGGCGAAGTAACATTTTTCTCCATTTATGTCGCATGTTCCTTCGCCTGAACCAAACGACTTCTTAACATTTCGCTAGTCTTGATCGCCAAGCTTCAATTCTTTTTAAACGAAATATCCTCAGTGTCGCCATAATATGTTGCCTGAGTATCAGACGAGTAGACATATTTTTCCAAAACATCTTTCCAGATAAGATCTTCTTAGGTGACGTCTCATCGAATGTCGCCTATGATAATCCTGAGCTTTGGCGACGTCTCTCTTTAATCGCCTCAAACATCGCCTCAAGGTAGGCGAGACTTCATCTTCATCGCCTGATTTACTGTCAAGAAGGCGATATGAAATGGCGAGGAATCTCTTAGTTGCCTTTCATGCTTTTCTCTTTCAGGCAAAAATTTCTTTATGTCGCCTGCTACGTCGCCCTTCACTTCAAATCATGGCGAGATTTTCAGGTGAATTCTTTTCCTAGCATCATCATTTTGCCAGTTAGCTGACTTTGGATGAAATTCTGATTTATTCCCTCTTTCTTCTGAATTTGCACGTTTTAGCTCCTTTTTCACAACTTTTCATCCAAGTCCTTGTCTTAGCAAAAATAGTCTAGAATTAGTAGAAATGTATTCAATATCTCATCATTTAAGCTCAATTTCATTACATTCAAGCTCATAAAATATGCTAAAACATAGGTAATTCTAGACTTATCAATACTCTTGACTTCATCAAAATCGTATGGAAATTTTAATGACTCCAAAAGACTAAATTTTGCTTCCTCTCCATTAACTCTAAGTGTGAGTTCACCATTTGCCACGTCTATCAATGCTCTTCTAGTTCTCAAAAATGGTCGACCAAGTAGCAAAGGTACGTCTTCATCTACCTCCATGTCAAGCACTACAAAATCCACTTTAAACATGAATTTGGTTACTATGACTATCACATCTTCCATAACTCTCTTTGCATGAGTGAAAGATCTATCAGCAAGTTGCAACAAGACATTATCAAGTCTGAAATGCCCTATTCCCAACCTTGCATAGATGGCCAAAGGCATTAAGTTTATGCTGGCTCCCAAGTCACAGAGAGCTCTCCCTTTGAATCTTTCGCCTATGGTCAAAGGTATGGAGAACTTGCCAGGATCCTTCTATTTCGTAGGAATCTGGCACTTGACAAGTTGGCTCACACTTTCATTCTCATTAATGCATCCCACATCAGCTAAATTCCTTCTATTTGACAAAAGCTCCTTCATGAATTAAGCATAAAAAGGCATCTGTTTCAATGCTTCAATGAATGGGATGTTGACATGGATTTGCTTCATCATGTCTAAAAATTTCTCAAGCTGCTTATCTTGCTTCTTTCTATTATCTCTTTAAGGAAAAGGTAAGGCAATCTTCACAGCCTCCTGTTATTTTGTAAAAGGTTTGCTGATTTCTTCATTTTCCTTATTCTGTGCAGGAGGTTCATAGCTTTCCTTTTCCTTAGAGTTCTCTAGCTGTTTCCCACTTCTTTGTGTAATAGTATGCACTTGTGCTTCCTCATTGGATTTATCTTTAACCTTTGGGTTGGGCGCAGTGTCACTTGGTAGTGGTCCTTGGGGTCTTTGGTTCAGAACTTGCATAAGCTGCCCCATCTGAGTTTCCAAATTCTTAATTGAAGTGGTATGGTTGGTAAGAACAGCATCAGTCTTCTCCATGTATTTAATCAGAAGATTCGCCTTACTAGGCTTATTCTGTCCCATCTGATACTGAGTCTGTCCTTGCTGTTGGTAACCAGGTTGAGGATTTCTTTGGTAATAACCCTGATTTTGATAGGGTTGGTTCCTCTATTGATAGTATGGCCTCTGCTAGTTCCCATAATTATTATTCACATAATTTACTTGTTCTGACTCATCTGGCTCATCTTTATCATCAGCAAGTGCTGCTTCTTGAGCATATTCTGCCAGAGTGTTCTTCTGTTTCTCAACAGAATTAACTGAAGTCTTCTTTGGATGGGCCTTATTGATTGCCATATTGTCCATCTTTTTATTCAACAATGCTATCTGGGAAAATAATGCATTGAAAAAATCCAACTCATAAACTCCGGATTGCTTCTTGTTTGCAGCCTTTTCCCTTTCATTCTATCCAAAATCATTGTTTGCCAGCAATTCGATGAAGTCATGAGCGTCATCTGGCTCCTTATCCATTATTGATCCTCCAGCTGAGGAATCAATGTGCATGTTGATCTGAGGAGGCATGGCACTATAAAATGTCATCATAATGCTCCAAGATGCTATGCCATGGTGAGGACATCTTCTGATTAGCTCCTTAAACCTCTCCCTACTTTCATATCATGACTCTCAATCCACATACTGGAAAGAAGAAATCATATTTCTCAGTTTCACCATCTTCATGAGAGGAAAGTATCGGGCTAAAAACTTCCTAACCAAATCTTCCCAGCTATTGATACATCCTGGTGGCAATGAGTATAACCAGGACTGAGCTTTGTTACTTAGTGAAAAGGGAAATAAGCGAAGTTTAACTGCATCCTCTGAGACTCCATTGTGTCGAAATGTACTACACAGATGCAGAATGTGTTCAAATACTTATTAGGATCCTCAGTAGCTCCTCCTCCAAACTTGTTCTGTTGAACCATTTGGATGAGTCCAGATCTCAACTCAAAGTTTTCAGTTGTTATTGTAGGTAAGTTGATGGCCTGCGGCATGCCATCAACTGGTGGGATGGAATATTGTTGAAGATTCATCCTCTCAGGATATCCTCGTACATCGTTATCATTATTTCTGTTGTAGCGGTCTCCAGACATTCTTTCTCTTGACTCAGTTCTCGCTGCTGATCTTGTTCGAGATCTGGATTGTCTAACAATTCTTTCTAGTTCAGGATCAAACTGCAAGTCTTGAGTACCTTCAGACAGAAATCCTATCAATGTCTAATGTAGTATTTTAGATATCGTCTCCACAGGGATTGTAAGCTTAGAAGCATGATTGAGACTAAGATTTATACTGAATTGCTGAAAGAATCTTTATACATAATGAATCATAACAATCACAGAATTGATGTGAAGTAAAAGTTACTAATGACATTCATTCAATGTAAACTCAAGTCAGAACTCTATTCAGCAATTGATCTTAAAAATGAATAAACTGATTTGCTAAATATGTTATCAATTAACTTCTCATGCAAATTTCATCTTAATTCACAGACTTACCTTCTAGATTATCATCAATGATCTGTTAAAAGATCTCTCAATTCAATTTAACAGATCTCAATTATATAGTTGCATATATCTCTATACTACAACCTATACAATTGATAAGCACAATCTGTAGAAAAATAGATCTGTAGTCTATCTCTAGCACTACGATCCTCTGTTCTCAGATCTGAAACCTAATCGCCATCTCCAGTCTAAATCAAATCTTAGATTAACAATATTACGTAACTCTCATTCTTGTAATTCAATTAGCTCATGAAATCAAGTCGATATGGCCATGATTGAGCAAGAAACATTGCACTTGAAATGATAATCAACATCAAGATTCAACAAATCAATAGAGCTTTTAGCAAGCACATCTACTTCTGCATATTCAATCAAGTACAGAAATCATCATCGACATGCTCTAGATCTATATCTTACCAAGGAAGATTGAAGCTAGACTCAGTCATAGTTGTTGCTTCACAATCTTCAAGCTAAATCTCAATGATCAACAAAAACAGAGTACAAAACTTCTTCAAGAAACTTCTCTGAAGATGTTGAATAAAGTGTATAGAAGAATCTAGAATTTCTCTTAAAGTATAACAGAATGTCTAGAGTGAAAATCAATCGTCTAAACTTTTTTTTCTCTAAAAAACTTCACACCAATTACTCCATCTGAGCTCCTATTTATAAAGTTTGACTCAATGGCAATTTTGAAATAAAATCTACAAAGAATTACAAATTGGCGAAGTAATATTTTTCTCCATTTATGTCGCCTGTTCCTTCGCCTGAATCAAACGACTTCTTCGAATTACGCTTGTCCTGATCGCCAAGCTATCAATCTTTCTAGGCGAAATATTCTCAATGTTGCCACAATACATCGCCTGATATTCAGACGAGTTGATAATCTTCGCCGAAACACTCTTCCAGTCAAGATCTTCTTAGGCGATGTCTCATCAAATGTCGCCTGTTGTTATCCTTTGTCTTGACAACATTTCTCTTTCATCGCCTCAACTATCACCTCAAGGTAGGCGAAGTTCAATCTTTATCGCTTGAATTTCTGCCAGGATGGCGACATACGAAAGCGAGGAACTTCTGATTCGCCTTCCATGTTTTACTCTACAAGGCAAAATCTATTTTATATCGCCTACTGCATCGCCCTTTACTCCAAATCCTGGCGACGTCTTTAGGCGAATTCTTTTCTTGGCAAGATCATTTCGCCAGTTTGCTACCTTTGGATGAAATTCTGATTCGGTCCTTCTTTCTTCTGAATTTACATGTTTTAGTTCTTTTCCATAACTTTTCATCCAAGTCCCTATCTCAACAATAATAGCCTAGAATTAGTAGAAATGTATTCAATATCTCATCATTTAAACTTAATTTCATTATATTCAAGCTCATAAAGTATGCTAAAACATAGGTAAATTCTAGACTTATCACCAGCAAATCTGTAAGAGTCATTTACTGTATTTAACAGTGGGTTATACTTATAGAGGTCGTAAATGTAGTAAGTTTAGACCTTACTAACTATTGAGCTTTATTAGCCGATCACATTGGTTTTGTTAAGAATTCTTTATCTTTGTTTATTCGTATTAATGCTAACAATATTGCAATCAATTAGTTCTATTTACTTTTGATAAATCTTTTACATAGTTTCACAATTATCTAAACGAACAAAGCGAGTGTAAAATGACCGTCGCCAAATTTTACCGATCATGTTGGGACGGTTTAGACGACATTCGCAGGCTGCCTAAAAAAGGATGAGTTCACAGTTAAGCGGTGCACTAAATCAAGTATAACACTTGGTGGTTAAGTCTATGCACCAGCCAATAAGGTAGGTCGATGCTTGCAACTCCCTTGCCTGAAAAGGTTGCTAGCGGATTTGCTGCGTTGCCTGATCTGTAATAGGAAAAAGAAAGGGTTGGTTAGATAGACATGTTTAGACTATAATCATATCATTCGTTGTGCAACGAGTTTAGCAATGTTCTCATGGCCGATTCCATCGCTCGTCGATCATGGACTAGGTTGTATTGATCTTCAACTCAGAAGGTAGAACTACATCTGTTTTGTATACTAGTGCAAATGGTGTGTCATCTATGGCTCTCTTCGGCATGCATCTGTAGGCCCCAGAGCACTTCAAACAGTCTATCGTCCCACGTATTTTTGACTCTGCCTACTTTCTTATTCAACATGTTGACTAGTTTCTTGTTGGTGGATTCAGCTTGGCTATTGGATTGTGGGTATCAGGGGCATTGAGAAATGCAGTTTAATATTCCATTTCTAATAGAAAGAGCCATAGTTTTTGGAGCTGAACTGCGCTCTATGGTCGACCATTATATCCCTTGGCACACTGAACCTACAGATGATATGCTGTCAGGTAAACGCAATTACCTTGCAATCGCAGATGTTGGCTAGTGGGACTGCCTTAGCCCACTTGGTAAAATAATCCGTTGCTACCATCACGTACTCGTAGCCATTGGCTCTTTTTGGTAGCTTCCCAACAATATCCATCCCCTACCTTGCAAGTGTCCAACAAGGCGTATACAGGTGCAATTCCTCGACTAGTAAGTGTGTCACGTTGGCGTGCTTGACGTTTGTCAGCAGGCAACTCGTAATTCAGCATGTATCGCCTTATTTGTGTCCTCCAGTCATTTTCTTTAATAGTTATCACCCATAGTGTAGAAACCCTCTCGTGGAGTATAGTAACAGATATATTTGGATCGCAACCGTATTCAGTCCTGGCACCAAGGTTAGCTAGTATGTCGGCCCTGACGTCGCGGTCCTGGGGTACTTATTCGCTATTGAAGTGATTAAACTTCGTTCGTAGCTTGTCCACTATGTTCAGGTAGGTAATCATTTTGGCATATTTGGCGCTGTATTGACCACATACCTAGTTTACAATGAGTAAGCTATTATTGTATACTTTTATGCACTTCACCCCAATGATATAGCTGAGCAGACCAAGCACCAATGCTTTGTATTCTGCCTCGTTATTGGTTGTCCTTCATTTTGCACTTGACAACTCTCTCAATCGCATCGCCTTCGGGTGTTATCAGAACAATTCCCAAGCCACTACCTCTTTGGCTGGTGGCGCCATGGACAAGTAGCCTCCATGGCTGATCTTACTTGTTATCTATGGTCGAGACTTTGACTGCCAATGGTCTGACCATTGCGGGCATGAAATCAGCTATGAAGTCTGCTAACGCCTAGGCCTTGACTACCGACCTATAATGGTAAGCGATGTCATGCTCGCTCAGTTCCACTGCCCATTTGACCATCCTGCCGGATAGTTTCGACTTATACTAGACTAACCCGACGACATGTTCCGTTATGACTACTATTGGATAGGACTGAAATTACGGCCTCAATTTTCCGGCTGCTGTGACTAGAACCAGCACTAGTTTCTTCTTAGGGCATATTTTTCTTCGGCTAGTACACCGGGGCGTGTCTTGTTCCTTCCATTCTAGCGAGGATGCACTTACGGCTAATTCGGATCCCGACAAGTAAAGCAACAACTCTTCTCCATCCAGCGCCTTTGACAGGACAGGGTTGGCAAAAAATTGATGTTTCATGACTCTAATTCTTCTTGGTAGGATTAGTCCCATTCAAATGGGGCATTTTTCTTGAGTTAACAAAAGAAGGGTCGACACTTTTCGGACGATACTGGTATGAATCTGTTCAATGCTGTTAGTCGGCCCGTCAACTTCTGTATGTCCCTCTTTTCTTGAGGCTATTCGAGGTTGTTGATTGCACACACCTGATCGGGG